>JAUPMG010179401.1:0-10422 GCA_031762675.1 Pachysandra terminalis
ACAGTAATCTTTGGAGATATGGATTAAACATAAAGTTGATGTTTTCTTAACTATGTTTGGTGCACTTAACAACTCCTTATTTTAAAATTATCAAAGGACTACAGGTAATATATGATTTCTTACATTTCCCCTTTTATTAATAGTTGTTGCATTTGCACTTTGCAGTTTATTTCATATATCATTTCTCTCTTTAAAACTGTTTTAGGTTTCAATGTCATGCTTTGGGTGTACCTTTAACGCTTAAAATTCTTACATGTACCTTTCGATCCCCCCCCCCGTTTTTTGCTAACTGAAGCTTCTTCTTTTCTTTTCTTCTTGTGCCTAAAATTTTTAGCCAGCGAGCAGTCACTACTGCACTGTGGTGCAACTTCCTTGTATTCTCTCTCAAATTTGGTGTCTGGCTGGTTACTTCTAGCCATGTTATCTTGGCTGAAGTTATACATTCAGTTGCAGATTTTGCAAACCAGGTATATAAGTATTTGTACTAAGGTTTAGGGCTGCATTTATCATGTTATTAAGCTCTTGGAGCATTCCCTTCAATTTAAGTTCCTGTAAAGTTATAATTTATGAAGTAATTTTTTTCTTAATGTAAAGAATTTGTACTTTTGGAATCGTAGGCCCTTCTTGCTTATGGTCTGAATAGTTCAAGGCGCGCCCCAGATGCTCTCCATCCGTGAGTATTTTGCCCACCACAAGCTTTTCTTATGCACCCTAGATAATATATTTTTTCTGTATGTTTTCATTTTTTCGAGCTTTCAAAATTGTGTAGCTCAACTTTTAATCTGCATGTACTAGTTCGTATGTGTATACATTTGCTTGCAGTTCTCAGAAGAAATTTTATGTCCTCATTTAAAGCATAAATGAAATTAGAAATGACTGGCGTGTTTTCCCTAGAAACGACTATTTGTACCTTTCAGAATTCTGATCACCTAGGGGAAGGGGGGGGGGGGGGACATGGTCTCCTCTCGTTGGTGCCACATGTAAGTCCTGTTAATTGCCTACCAATCCGGCAACAGACTCTATTTCTTGTCTGCCAGACCAGAAACTAGAAGATTACATCTTAAGCTGTCATAATGTTGAAGTATGATCATAAAAGGGGACTTGAATTTACCTTGTTGCAGACCACCTAAAAATTCCACAAGTCTCCAAGCTTAAAAACTCCAAAACAAAATGCTAAATCTCCAGTGCAAGTGAGAAGATGAAGTGAAGCTGGAGGTTGTGGATGGTTCTGATGGAAGCTCTTAAGGTGTTGAGAGAAGTCTAGAATAGAGGCCAGGAGCTCTGAGAGAGATGAGGATAAAAGGACGGGGGGGATGGTGCATTGTTTTCATACTCGTAAACGGCTGTTTACCAACTGGTTGATGTTGTCATGGCATCAGCAATAACATTGTGTCACCTATTGGATCTGTGAATTGCGGTGGCATGGTCTCCTCTCAGTGTGGCCACGTTTAAGTCTTGTAAATGCCTACCCTTCCGGCAACATACTCTATTTCATGTCTGCCAGGCCAGAAACTAGAAGATTATATCTTAAGCTGTCATAATGTAGAAGTATGATCATAATAGGGGACTTGAATTTACCTTGTTGCAGGCCACCTAAAAAATCCACCAGTCTCCAAGCTTCAAAACTCCAAAACAAAATGCTAAATCTCCAGTGCAAGTGAGAAGATGAAGTGAAGCTGGAGGTTGTGGATGGATCTAAGGTGATGGAACCTCTAAGGTGTCGGAGAAGTCTAGAATAGAGGTTAGGAGCTCTGAGAGAGATGAGGAGAAAAGGAAGTTGGAACCTCTCTCTTGAAGAAGGTCCCTTATATAGGTGAGGGTGAGAGGGTAGAAATCATTTTTTGAGTTAACAAGAGAGAACATTCCTCCCAAGATATTTAGGTTTGAGTGAGGGATGTGGGAGGAATTCTCTCCTTTGTTAAGATATGATGGTTGGCTTAAGTGGTAATAAATGGTGAAGGGCGAAAGGTTTGTGAAAATTTAAAAATCTGCGAACTACCCATTACCAGAACATGGGTAGCATACAAACTAACTCAGCCCGTCAAAGTGCAAATGGTTATAATGCTAGATTTGCATGAAGTCACACGTCTCAGCAACGTAACGGTTTCCAGTGCACGGATGGTGCATTAAACACCTCAAACCATTGTGTGCAAACGGGTAATCATTATCTGCTTCTAACAAAATCAGTTATGCGCACGTGACCTTCATGATGAGAGTGCCATCTCGGCGAATCTTTGCAAACCTTCTAGACATGGTAACCATTTCCCCTTAATAGTTAGCACAAATTAGCTCAGTACCTCTTTTGGTCCATAGGGTATGCGATCAATTTTCAAATAATTAATTATGCTCATGTGTCTTGGGCCACGCAAGCATTGCTATAAAATTTTTGAATATGGTACTCATTATACTTAAAACGGTTATTGTAGCATTTTACCTTAACTGTTTCTTCTGCATGGGTAGTTTTGCTGATCTTTTCATTTCTCAGCTCAGGTCCTTTGTGCTTGGAAATTCAGAAGGACAACAATTTGCACAAATTAAGGTGTCTACAACTTCCTTTCTTTGCCAGAGTTACCCATAACGAACAGCAGAGATTAGACATGGTCCTAACTTGTGCAGCACACGATAACTTAAAAGTCATTTTTACTGCCATACATTGAGCTTCCGGTGTTTTGAATACTTCGTAAAGGAGGGTAAATGTCCAATGCTGTAGGTATAACTTGGCATCATTTAACCTAAATTGAAAAAGGTGGCTGATCCTCCAGTATCTTTATCCCTCGCTATATAGCAGATCTAGGATTCAAGAATAGCAGAATTATATTTTTGGTGAAAGTCAACATATGAAAATAAAGTATCACCCCGAGTACCAATATGCTCATGAATTGGGGAGGTTGATGACTTAAGTTCGTTTCTTCTTCACCATTTGCAACTCTTTACTTCCAGCGAATGAAGCTTCTTCTCCAATGCAATAGACCCTTCAACACACACACACACACACACACACACACACACACACACTCCATTTCTTCAGATTTCAGGTATATCTCCACCGATTATTAAAACTTTCCGTGACAGTACCCATTAGAGGGTAACGGTTTTTAATACCTATTTTTTCTGAACAGGCATTGTATTCATTTCCCAGAAACGGTTATTTATCAGAATATAAAAATAAAAAACCCTTCATCTTCTTCCTTTTCTACAATTTCTGGGCGTTTTTCTGCAACTTCTGACCTTCCAAACCTAGGGATGTTTGCACATTTCTTCCTCATTTTTCATCATGCAACCATCCACAGGCGGGATGGTACCCCAAATTTCCACAGGCGGGACAAAAAGAAGGGTGGATGGATATGCTCACCATTTGCTCGAAGAATGGAGAAAAAAGATGTGGTAGAAAAGGAACCTCTGTGGTCAAGGACCAAACCTTACTTTCTGGATGCGAAGAGTGAATGAACACGTCTCTCAGGAAGATACTCGTCGAATGAGCTTTGGAGTACAAGTGAAGTTGTTAATTTTTGCATTGAGTGTAATAGCAGTCTACTCCGACCCTTTTCCTTTTATCTCTTCTTTTTCTTTGTTGAGTTGCTTTGAATGATGGGAGGTCAAAAGGACCTGATCTGAAGGAGAAGATGATTAGGGGTTCGGAATTGGCATACAATGTTTGGGTAGAAGGTTCTTTGCAAGAGAGCTCAGCAGCCCTTTATGAAGGGAAGAAGTACAGTTAGCAAGGAATGCAAAGGAAGAGAGTTTCAAGGGGCTCCCTTGGTTAGGGATGTTGCGGGTTCGGAGCAAGAGCGAATGATTTTGAAGAAGAAGCAATCCTCCTGCTTAATACGATTCATTCCGAAGATGTGGAATCAGGCCATGTCAACGACTTTTGGAAAAATAGAGAATTGAGCAGAAATCTGAGAGAGGAATTTAAGGATTTTTGGATTAAGTCCATAAATGATTGTTTCAAATGGGTGTCAAAGAAGATGAGTTTCATGGAAGTTACATGTAATGGTTTTGAAGAGGAGCTTAAAGCTATGTTTGTAGCAATTAAAAGCCTGCATAGAAGAAGAAATTTGTTGGGTCAGAAACAAGTGAGGGAACTGCAAAAATTAATTTGGACTTTGAAAGACTATGTTGGTGAGTCAGGGGGAAGAAGTAGTGTGAGGAGGTAGTGGAGGGGGTTGTGTAGGTTTAATCATGAAGATCAAAATTTTATCTTGGAATGTTAGCTAAATCCTAAGGAGGGAAGGGTTGTGATGAGAGCAGGGTTGGAGGAGTGACAACCTGATATTAGTCTACTCCAAGAGATAAAAATGGAGGTGATAAATGAAGAACTTCTACTAGAAGTATGGGCTATCATGGAGGTGGAGTTCCTTTACTTACGAATGGGACTGTGGATCGAATCACAGTTGCATGTGAAGACATCTGTTTCAGAAAACGGGGGGAATCTTGGGGAATTTTTCTGAATCAATGGTACTGAAACAAGTCGAGGATAGTAGGAAATTAACCATCTCTGCTATTTATGGGCCAAATGGAGGCACCAGACTTACTGATCTGTGAGAGGAGCTGGAAAAGGTTGGTAGAGGAAGACCGTGGTCATGGTGTTTCGGGGGAGAGTACATCATTGCATTCAGCCATGAAAAGTTGAGCAGGGGAGAAATTCTGGTTACATGAGGGAGTTTACGAATTTAGTAGAAATGAGCTGATAGATATATTTTTTTTTTGATAATTAATAGCAATTATATTAACAATCAAAAGATGGTGTTAACAGTGATCACGAAGTGTGAAAATGAACTGATAGATATTCCTTTCTAGGAGAAATTTCACGTGGACAAATAACCAAGAAAGGCCTGTGAGATAAACATTGACAGATTCTCGGTGTCACCTCTGTGGGGGGAGCTATTTGTAAATATGGGAGCCATGGCCCTCCCTAAACCCATCTCTGATCATATCCCAATATTACTAGAGTGCAAAGACTCTTTCCAAAGGCTTCTCCATATTCAGATTTGAAAATATCTGGTTAGAGGAGGGTTTTTGTGAGAAAGTCAAACAGTAGTGAGGGAGTTTCAATCTTTCGAGGACAGCAAGCTTTATATTCTTTACTAAACTTGAAGGTTTGAAGGAGAAAATCAAAGTATGGAACAAAAACAAATTTGGAAGAGTTGAGGAAAAACTGAAAGAAACACTTTCCAAAATCCAGCAGTTAGATCCTGAAGAAGAAGGAGGGACTCTTATCAGGATAGGACGGAAGAGAGGGAAAACCAAAAGAAGGAATTTGGGAGATTGGCAAAATTGGAGGAAATAAGTTGGTCAGAAATCTAGAGCGTTATGCTAATGGAGGCAGACCAAATATGAAAAATTTCCATAGGATGTCTAATGCAAGATCAAGAGTTAGCACCATAAGGAAGGTGGAAGTGGAAGATAGTATTTATGAGGAAGAAAAAAGCAATCAAGAAAGCTGTGGAATCATATTATGAAAATCCATTGAAAGTGACAAGTTCTTTAGACCATTATTAGATGGACTGGATTTTGACATGAAAGCTCAAAAGATAGAGACTGGTTGGAATGATTCCCATTATGGAAGGAGAGGTTTGGGAAGTAGTAAAAGAGATGAAAGAAGACAAGGCACCAGGACCAGATGGATTCACCCTAGCATTCTATAGGAAGTGCTGGAACATTAAAGAAGACCTCATGAAGGTCCTTCAGGAGTTTTCTGAGTTGGGAAGATTTGAATAAGTGCTTATATCACTTTTATCCTAAAGAAGGTGCAGTTAATTTGAAGGATTTTAGGCCCATTAGTTTGGTGGGAAGCATATATAGAATTATGGAAAAATTCTTAGCAAACAGGCTAAGAAAGGTCCTTACTATTGTCTCGAGCTCTTAAGGTGCGTTTGTGGGCAGAAGGCAGATTATTGACGGAGTTCTCATAGCAAATGAATTTTTTGAGTCAATCTTTAGAAATGGAGAGCTGTGGTTGGTTTGCAAGCTTGTCATAGAAATATGTTGGAATTTTCTGTTGTATCTCTGTTTACACCCATATTTTCACAAATATGATCCATGGGCCAGATTTTACCACGTGGCATGAATCGTTACATGACCTCAAGACTGAAGTGATTCTGATCATATAAAGAAGTTATTTCAGTCGTAAAATGGGTGAACTCGGCCTTGGCCGAAAATCGACAAAGGACCGGTCGACCGGTCAATTGGACGTCGATCAATGATCGACTACTATTCCAACAGCCATGACATGACATGTGGCAGGATAAAAAAGAACCATGTGACCAGTAGTTGTAATAACTGTCAACACTGTGGCCAAGAATAAAATGATACATGGCTGGTTAGTTGCCTTAATTAGCATGTGAAGAGAAAGTGGGTTGACAAAGTCAAAGTAGTTATGACAACTACTTACACATGGCACATCCTAAAGAAGACACATGGAAGAGAGCTTTAAAGCTCTAAAATAATTATTGCAACTACCTCCATGTGGCAGATCTCAAAGAGGACAAGTGGAGGAATGCTTTAAAGCTTTAAAGTGGTTATGGTAACTACTTATACATGGCACATCTTGAAGAGGACACATGGCAGAGTGCTTTAAGACTTCAAAAGTAATTATGGTAACTACTTACATGTGGAAGAAGATGCAGATTTCAACGACACTTGGATGCATATAAAGGTCAAAAAGATAACCATGTTGGGTAATGGACAAAGAAACGTGTGGAATGTGTTCATGGCCTTTACTACTTCAAAAATCTATAAATAGAGAAACCCAACAACAAAGAAAAACCCTCGGCACACATCCAAAAACAGCAAATCAACTATCTTTGCAGTTCAAACCCTCCATGAGTTTACTGTTTTATCTGTCACTTTGAGAGAATTTTTGCAACTTCTCAGCACACATCGAGCAACTCCCTTGCACGCAGGGCTCTCGGTCGTTGGTTCATTGACCAAGCTCAGAAGGGACTCATTGGGCACCCCTCGACAACCTATTCGGAGTTGGACCGTGCACCCACAACAGCATTGTGTCCCACGACCAAACGGATCAGGTCACCGCGGTTGTGTTTATTTATGTTATCTTTCATTTTTTTATCATTTATTTGTGTTCCGACTTGTAATCAGTCAGCCCCGCGTCTCTGGTTAAAAAGTTATCTGCTTGTCTGCTTAACCTCCTTTATTGGGATTGTCAAAGTGGTCGACCTCATTACGAAGGAACAATGTTTTTAAACGTTAAGGCGTGAGGTGAGGCGTTAGATCTTGGCTTGAGGCGAGGCATTAGATCTTGTCTTGAGGCGAGGCGTAAGCCTAATGAGAATGTATTTTTTTAATTATAAAATAATTTATATTTTAAATTTTTATTTATCAAAAAAAAATTATAAAATATATAATAAATAATAATACTCATTATAAATATAAAAAATAAAAAATGATATAAAAATGTACAAAAATAAAAAATAAACGAAATTTCTAATTCAACACTAAAATAATTCAAAAGTACTTATACTCCAATTCCATTAGTCCATTCCAACATCAAGTAATAGAAAAGCAAGTCATATGCATTACATCATCATCACCAACGGAAAACATATATGAATGTTCTAAATTCTAAACTCCAAACATTACATCAAACAAAATATCACTCTTAAGTCATCCACATCAACCAAGTTATATGCATAATTATCGAGTCTTCTTCTTCGTTGGGCTTGCTCGTTGAACCCTAAACTTCTGTTTTTCTTCTCCAAAAGTCAATGATAGTTTATCTCTTAAATTTTAATAACTAAAACTACAATTAAATAATTAAAAAAATTAAATTGTAGGTTTTGCTTTTTTTTTTTTCTTTTTTTTTTCTCTGCACTTTTCTTGTATGCCCATGAGGCGCACGCGGCACGCTTCATGTGTGAGGCGCTACAAATAGTGTGAGGTGTACGCCTCACGAACACCTCACCACATGAGGCGTGTGCCTCATGAGCGCCTTGCGCTATTTCACTGCGCCTCGTGGCGTTTGTTAACGCCACGCCTCGAGGCGTAAGCCTCGTACGCCTTTTAAAACACTCCGAAGGCAGAACCCCACCCTTCATCAGTTGCCTGATCTTTTATCATCTCTTTGTTGGCTGGATACCCGGCCGATTCTACCCTAGGAACTCGGTCTCTCGGTGTATTTCTGTGCCTGGGGTCAAAAGCCCTTTCTCACTTGGAGGAAATTATAAATCGTCTAGCATGCCTGCAAACTCATCCTCATCGGCCATACGACGGACTGTTCGACGATTGACCGTAGAGGGCGGTGTTTCTCGAAAAAGGCGAACAATCTCCACTGAAGAATGGGGTTTGGGGTGAAATGGAAAGGGTGAACTAGTAGGTGCATCTCATTAGATACTTTCTCAGCTTTGGTGAATGGTGTAGTGGTGGGATGTTTGGCTCCTTTAGAGTTCTTCGACAAGGAAACCCCCTTTATCAGTTTCTTATCACAATTGTGCAGAGGCTTTTAGCAAATTGATGGGGAAGGTGGTTGATGCTTGAAGGTGTGGTAGTTTAATGATCATGGCCTATTTTCCATCTGCAATTTGCAGACGATACCTTGATCTTTTGTTAAACAACACCGGATCAGTTGAAGGTTTCAAAATGCATATTCCTTTGCTATGTAGTTGTATTAGTAGTGGGCATATAATGGAAAGAATCCAGAGAGATTTCTTTTGGAGTGGTAAAGGGGAGGATAAGAAATTTCATTTGGTGAATGGTCCGATGTCTGTAAACCATTACAACAGTGGGGTTTAGGTGTGAGAAGCATAGTAAACTTTAATGAAGTGGGGAAATGGTTGTGGAGGTTTGAAGAAGAGACAGAGAGTTTGTGGAGGAAGGTGATTGTAGCTAAGTATGATAGTGGAATTGAGATTGAACCCATATAAATTATCAGGGCACCTATGGGGTAGGCCTCAGCTAACCATTGCTAAAAATGCTGGGAATTCCTAGAAGGCATCCACTTTGAAGTCAACAAAGGTACTAGAGTAAAATTTTGGGAAGATATTTGGTGTGGGGAAAAGCCGTTGGGGAGGAAGCTTCAAGACCTATTCTTGCTGTCCTCCAATCAAGATGCGTGGATATGTGAAATGATAAGCAAAGATCTGGTTTCTCAATGAATCTAAATTTCAGAAGACCCTTATTTGATTAGAGAACTGGAATCCGTGCCGCATGTGCTTGGAAAGCTTTGGAGATGGTCTTAATTCTAGACTATGGAGGTGGGGAAGTGGTGTGTTCTCGATTAAGTCTTTCTACCACGAAGTAGTTTGTTAGGAGGAAGTCTTTGAAGTTTGAACCGGTCAAGGCTACTTCAAGGTTAAACTGCTCCCCGATCATCAACCATACGTATGCCCCTGATAAGGTCCTTTGATGCCTCTCCCCTTGAGGTACCCAAACTCGCCTGTGGGACTCCATGTGATAAATGTAAAAAAAACATAATCCTCAAGTCCCTCATGATATCCGTAATAGATGATCCCTTAAACTCCAGTAATACACTAACCCATGAAGCACTCAAGGCTATTTATAGGTTGCATGCGTCATCAGAGGTACAATTTTTCTTGTGGACTGCAGTGCTGAATAAGATTTTAACTGTGGATCATCTAACGAGTAAAGGGTGGGCATTATCGAGTAGATGCATAATGTGTAATGGACGTGCCGAGTCCGTTGAACAATTTTTCATCTTGCCTGGTGGCTTCACATCTTTGGGGTGAGGTATTGAGAAAGCTTGGAAAGAGATGGGTTAGGTAAATTGGAGACCTTATATGCACTTGGGGGTGGGAACAAGGAAAATCAAGAAAGATCTGTCTTTGGAATTTATGTCCTATATGTTGGGTACTTTGGAAAAAGAGAAATATGAGAAGTTTTTAAGACAAGGAAAAGAACATAAGATAACATAAGACACCATGTCAGGCTAGGTGATATCCCTTATTTCTTTTGGTTGAGTAGGAGTCCGTAGTTTTCTTCTGTCACTGAAGCATCCTTTAGGCAAGACTGGGATCTGTAGTGATTTGGCATCATATTTTGTATCGTCCTATTTTGGGTTGGCTTCATTGTTAGGTTGCTAACATAGTTTTCTTCATGTACACACTTTGTGTACATATGGGATGGGGAGATATACACACTTGTAAATCGCTTAGTCATTTTTTTTATTACTAATATATATATATACTTACCCTTTATCATTATCAATAAAAAATGCAAAAAATTTACAAGATAAAAATTGATCTGAGGGAAATTCATTGCCTTTTCAAAAATGAATTTTTTGGGTGAAGTTTCACTCATAGTGTAAAGGATCGGCCGATCCCGGTACGAATCGGCTGGTCCAACTCGGGATCGGCCAGGAACGAGCCACAATCCCTGGCCGATCCAAAATTTTTTGAGAAATCATTGACTCGGACCGAGTACGTGATGGATCGGCCGATCTTGCCA
>JAUPMG010179412.1:0-10422 GCA_031762675.1 Pachysandra terminalis
CGTAGAAATACGAGGTGAAGGTGACGCTTGGACTGGAAAATCCATGAAATTGAAAAAATCTGGTCCGGGTCGTTACAAGTAAACCCTTTGCATCTCCTTTCTGAATGCTCGTTTTCCGTCTGTAACGCAAGTGACTATTGGAATTCCTAATGGTAAACCCAAGGTTTTCACGACCACCAACTTGTTTACTCATTAATTCTATAATTCTTGAAGGTATTATATCAGATGTTTCTGCTATATCAACTTCAGCAACTTGTACAATATTTAACTTCCTATGAGATCTTAACATTTGAATCATGGGAGGCGGGACCAACTCATGAGTATGTAATGGTTTAAAGTCAGTAACCTCATATTTACCATAAAAATTCATCTTAACTCTCCTTCTTGCCTTACATTCAACCCTTGTTTCTGCATGACGTTTCTTAACCTTCTGATCCCGTTTATCTTTTCCACGTTTTCCTTCTCGATTGCAACAGAAGTTCTATCAACAATCACATCAAAGTTTTTATGAACTCTACTTTTTCATGTTACCAAACCCAATCTTTTTAGTATACTCATTATAGAAAAAATTCTGCATCATCTTCTGTTTCAAACTCTTTGCCAACTCAAACTCTCTGCCAACTTTCGGTATATAATTATCTAGGCTCATTTCAACTATGTAACCATTAGTATTAATCATTCCATCACTACTCCCAACAAAATTGCCTTCTTTGCACATTAATTCAGGTGATGCACTGCTTTCAATCTCCATATCTTATTTGCTCTATTTTGGTGCCTAAATGGAACAGACTCGATATAACATAACATAATACATATTTGCATTCTAGGCACATTTATGATATAATAGAGAAAAACAAATCAGTAAAACCAAGAAATAAAAGAAATCGGATTCGGTAAGGGATTTATGACCCGACAATCTGATTAATTTACTATATTATATGAAACCCATCAAGTCAATAGTGATCCCTAATTTTTAGGTCCACATTCAACTAGACTATCAACCAATACACATTCAACTGATTGATTTAACCAATCAGTAAGTATTAATACTTATGAAACTAAACTAATTGATCCAAATATAACAATGTATCCCAAGTTAACAAAGCTGCAAACTTGCCTTAAAATATAGTGTGAAATATCCAACGTTATATTGCTTTCTGCAATCACATGAAACATTTTTTTTTTTATATTTTTACAGTAAAATTCTATCTGAAATTAAGAATTCAAAGAATGGAAGAGTTCTAATGTGCAAATTATATGCTTGAAATATAGAGTATAAACCTCGAAGTCGCCGGAAAGCTCGGATTCAAGTCGCTTGATGAGATCCTCCTGATAAATCTCCTCATAGGCTTGCCTGATTAGCTTTCTTTGAGCTGCATTTCTGTGTCCCATTACTTTTATAATCGCCTTCTCGTCCGTCCCCCATCCTAACAAAATGATTGAAATTTGAGAGAGTCAGATTATAAGGAATCATATGATTACGTGTTAAGTGTCCCTCATTGATTATACTAATGAAACTGTTGTGTGTAAATTTGGTTCAACTAAATCAATAAGTATTAATACTAATGAAACTAAACTAATTGATTATACACCTAGAATGAAAGAAGAATCTAAAAAATAATACAAGAGAAAAGAAAACAAGAAAAGAGAAGGTTACCCATCTCTTTTTCCGTCGTCGTGAAGAAGTCCGATGAGATTTTCTTTCGTCGTGAAGAAGCCTATCACATCCCGAATCCCTAGGTGGGTAGCACGGATCATAAGGTGCGATCTTCGAGATCCATTTCTGGACTGCGGATTTTTGTATCATAACAAGGCAAGAGATGGCACAATCTCAATTTAATTCACATCAGAGTTGCTGAAGCTAAGAATTCATTACAATAATTCAAAGTGAACTAAAATAGTCAACAGGCTATAGAAGAGCCTCTACTACCAAATCTGAATATTAAAATCCTAACTGCATTCATTACAACTGAAATTTATAAATAAAACAACATAAATAAATTCCAAGTATGAATAACAGCATACGTCTATGATTCTAATCAACTCAATCTCAACCTGCAACATAATAATTACGGGAGCTTTGAATGCCCAGTAAGCACAATTTTGTCTCAAATTCTCATCCTTATACATGATTCAAAATTATCGACAAAACGACATAAAATAAATGAAACATACACAATGCTAGTATGATACGAGTATGATGCATGTTGATCATTCGGATGCTCTAATAGATGCTCAATCGAAGAATACAATGCAATATTATGAGAATGTCTATGTTCGTGTCCCTCATTGCAGCTTCTATAACACAACAGTTCGGGTCAATGTTACCAGGAACTATCGGCAGCCCCCTCTTCATTCCAGGCGCTAACCCATGGTACGAGAGCCACCATGTATTGATTTCATGAGTGTACAATACTCAACGTCTAGTCGATCTTATGGAATCAACTATGATTCCATAACTTCAACCTACAGATCTAGGCAACCTCTTATTTTCACCTCCCGAGCACACTTATCATCTCACATAAAAATAGTATGCATGCATTAATTTCTATAGGACCCGAATGATAGTCTCCCTCGGAAACTATCCACGCGCCCATACGCATATATAATCCGTTGAATTCCATCATTCACATCCTAATGATATCTAATCAATCAACCAACAATTTAGTTTCACTAATTGTTTCCAACCTGGAGACTAATCTAAGGAGTGTGTTCAGTAGGTTAGCACGTGCTGTGGGAAATCAAAGTAGGTTCCTCACTCAGGCTCATTGCCCTTGACCTTAGTCTTAATCCCAACGTATTGCACCATGAAGCCCGAACCAATACTGACATCTAAACCCTTAAATTCTCCCAAAATAATCTTTAGAATTTACAAGTCCAAGTATGTTTCATTCATCTTAGACAATTCATTCAAAACGGTCAATGGTGTTCAAATCAAATCCATAGGTAGGCTGGTCGGTGTATTGACACCTACCGATCAACTCATGTCTATGAAATCAAACCACTATCGGTAGGGTGGTCGGTGTACCGACACCTACCGACATGTGACAGTGATCCCTTGTCGGTAGGGTGTTCAGTGTACCGACACCTACCGACAAACTTAGTCTATTTATAAAGGTTCTTGTCGGTAGGGCGGTCGGTGTACCGACGCCTACCGATCAACTTACGTCTATACAATCCACTTACTGTCGGTAGGATGGTCGGTGTACCGACTCCTACTGACAAGTAACAGTAATATCCTGCCAGTAAGGCGATCGGTGTACCGGCGCCTACTGACCAACTCAGTCTAATTTCGTCGATTCATCGGTAAGCTGGTCGGTGTACCGACGCACCTACCAATGGTTTACGATGGTGTGTCTGGGTTATTTAATCATCCTTAAACGTCATTCTAACAACATAATCTGATTAGACATGAGTTTTAAATAGAATGTTCATGCTTTCTCATAGATTATCAACAGCACATATAAAACGAATGAGTATGCCAATAATAGTATAACTTAAACTTCATGGATATCATGTATTCATCATTTGAATTCATAGAACCAATTCTTGCATATCAACAAGAATCATACAGAATAAACTACTTACTTGTTTCAAATAGAATCAAGGTTGAAAACGCAGGATCTTGGCTTAATCTCTCAGTATCTCTTCTCTTCTAATTCTCCTTCTTCTCTTCTTCTTTTTTGCAAATAAGACTAGTTTAGATTCCCTCCTTCCTCAAGCTCAAAATTTCTCTCAGTTTCTCCTTAATTCTTCTTTAGTTGTGGGGACCAACGAATGGGTTTGGGGTATAGGGCGTTGTCTCTCTAACTTCCCTCTCATGAACACCTCATCCAAGGCCACGTCCAAGAAACGTCCCCAGGACTGATTCAACGCACGTTTGTGTGCATTTGAAATTGGGGTCTAATTGTAAATTACTAAATCTACCCTATAACAGAATTAATTACATTATGGCTCTCAATCTTAAAGTCAAGTTGAAATTATCCCCTTATGTCTAATTAATTCTTAAATCATATAAACATATGTCAATTTAATTATCAATTAAATTAAATAAATAAAGAGAAAAATTCTATTAAAGGATTTAGGTCATTACAAAATCTGATGAGATTCCGTAATTCAAAGGTTACAATTTGTCTCATACTACAAGATTGAACAAAGAAGAAAAGAGGAGAGAAGAGAGGGGGAAAATCTATTGTTCCTACAAAGCTGAACAATGAAGAAGGGAGGAGAGGAGAGAGACGGGGGGCGGGCCACGTGTCCACAAACTATAGAAGGCTGAGAGACAGATCGGGAAACAAGCATTTAAAGTTGCCAATTCAAATTTTTTGGACTAAAGGAAACGGCGTTAACTTAATTAAAGTATGCTGTTTCGTCGGCTGGACACGTGGCCGTCATCGGTGCACAGAACAGACGAAATGCTCTCGTCCCGGTGCAGTTCAGTTTGTTCAGTTTTTGTTTAGATACCTCGAATCGAGGGCAAATGCAAGAGGCATGTTCATACCGGGGATTTTAAATTCTGTAGCTCGATGAAATTAGAGCCTGTTTTCTGTGAATTCGTAGGTGCTGATGCTATTTTCTTGGATACGACATACTGCAATACAAAGTTTGGTTTTCCTTCTCAAGATGAATCGATTGATTATATAGTCAAAAACGATAGAAAGAATTAGAATTGAAAGCATTTGCCAACTGAAATATAGTCTGATTTGAACAAGTCTTTTAATTTTTATATAATTTATTTTATTTATAATCATGAAGTTTTGTTATGTTAAAAATAGTCATAAGTTATAGAGAGAGAGAGAGTTACCTACATATTGTTCTTATAGAGACATACATATGAGAGGAAAGCGCAGAGGTTATAAGGAAGTTGCAGATTTGATGGAAGATTTGTATTAATCTAGAAGATATGGATTTGGTTTTAAAATCTTACCATATCTTCCAGATTAATACAAATCTTCCATCAAATCTGTAACTTCTTTATAAGTGATATACATGTGATAATGTGTATCTCATATGTACCAAATTTCTGCGCTTTCCTCTGATATGTGTGTCTCTATAGTTCTTTCACGGATATCAGATTTAGATTTAAAAAAAAATTATTTGTTCAAATTTTAGATGATTTATCATAGCATGAAAATCAATTGTCAATTTTTCTTTTTCTCTATTATTTTTTTAATAAAAAATGTACTTGGTTCTACATGAGATTTAATTCTCTATTTGATCTCTAAATGTTTAGTTCATTACTTCTTCTCTCTCATTTTTGGAATTTTTTCAGATAACTTGCAAACCGTCTTCAATTAAGTTGTTTAAGCATTTTGTTTATCTCAACATTAAAAAGGTACCATTGTTTATCCTTTTTTTTTTCTTCTTCTTTTGGGATAAATAAATGCCTTTCACACTTACAAGAAAACAGTTTTCAGTACGATTGAGTCTCGCACTAACGATAAATAAATCGTAAAGACAAACTATACCACATGCTGGGATTTATCTGCCAGAAAATGTCTTCAGTCATGGATAACTATATGTTGCATTGTTTCGTGGAGTATCCAAAAATGATACAAAAGTATTGATCAAAGATGGGAAGATTGAAAGGAGGACTGGGATGTACACAAGAAATGTAGTCTAAGGAGAAGTTTTATCCCTCACTGACAGTTCATAATATGAAAAATCAAAGGTAAAATTACAATTGTTTACAACAATATTTATAACTTAATGCAGCTTTTCTGTTTCATTTATAACTGTACAAATAACAAATAATAATTATATTTATTTTTTAGGACAATGTTTATTTAGTATACAAATGGAAGAAAAAAAACAATATAGCTCAGGTACCATTATATTTTCTTATTTTATTATAATCATAAATGTTCATTGTACACGCATGCACTTATCAATGGGCCCGGATCCTCTGTTAACTGTTAACAGGAGATCCTCCTATTCACTTAATCAACTGTGAGGGCAAAATTATTAACAGGAGATCCTCTTATAATTTTGCCCTCATAAAGCAATTCAAGTGAGGGCAAAATTATAGCTTTGCCCTCGAGGTTGTTTCAGTGAACAGGAGGATCTCTTGTTAACGAGTTAACAGAGGATCCTCACTCCTTATCAATTAATTTTAAAACCATTGGTGAATGTCCAAATTAGAAACTTGCATTAATATATCCAAATATTTTACTTTATCAAATATTTTTTTCTCATTATAGATTCTAATAATACGGGTTTTCAGTAGGAGGCGTTTTCCAATAAAAATTCACAACACGTATCTTAAAAAGATGGTCAAAAATGAATTACATAAAGCCTAATTACAAATATTATAATTATTATATGAATGGATCTAATACTATGATTAGATATATTTTTTTATTATTATAAAATAAATATTAATTATGCAAATATTCTAAAACTAAATAACTCAGTTACAATCTGCCACTCATCCCACGCACATCGAGGGTGCCTTTCCATTAGATTAGATAATCTTGCAAAACTTAAATTTTTTCCAAAAAAAAAAAAAAAGGAATAATATTTACCATTGCTTACAAAAAAAAAAAAAAACAATAATCATTTTATGAGATAATCGAATCCGGAAAATTATCTAATCAGAGAACACGTTAGAATAATGTCGATTGTAATAATAACATTATTTTTTAAATTATTTAAAAAAGAATTAATGCCCAAACAGAATATTCACCTACATCTGACTATTTAACAAAATAAATTATTTAACATTTGGTTATTAAAACTAAAAAAAGAGTTTCAATTCATCTTATTATAAGATGAGAACACATTATAATTTTCATAAAATATTCTTACATAAACATTAGAAAAATATGTATTTGTTAAAAAATTATGTACTATTATGATTTTCCATTCGGTTACAAAACCAAAAATGGAAAAAAAAAATTAAACTTCATATGGGGTAGTAAAAAACCTAAAATAATAATTAAAAAATATATATTAAAAATATTAGAAAACTATTAAAAATAAGTTGATTTCAAAAAATATTCATTTTACTTCCTGGACGAATATAGATTGTTTATTTTAATAATATTTTAGGAAATTAATGTTAAACTATGATTACATATATTTTTATAATTATTATAAAATCAATATTAAGTATGCGAAAATTTGAAACTAAAGAACTTAGTTACAGTCTACCAATCATGTCACATGCATCGTGCATGCTTTCCACTACTAAAATAAACTTTGAATCGGTTGGATCGGCCGATCCAGTCACTGGATTGATCCAGATTGGTATCGGTTGGGCCGGTCTGATGCAAATCCACTTGAAACAATAATTGTATCGTGGCTTGGAATCGGACTGGTCTTGGCCGATCCTAATACAAACCTGCTGATACAGATCGGATTGGTCCGATCTTTGAAACCCTGGTTGCAGGTGAACCATGGAAACAAGGGTCTTCAGAAGGCCAGTTAAGGATTAGGTGTGACCTGCTAGAAGTAATCTTGCATTCAATCTCTAGCCTTTTAGTTTCTGTGCGGCCTGCTAGATGTAATCTTGCATTCAATCTCTAGCCTTTTAGTTTCTGTATGGTTTAAACCAGACAAAACGAAAATTCATTTTCCAAAGTTAAAAGACTACTTAGGGGGTGCTTGCACTTGACAGGCACGTGCATCATATCTATTGATAATCACATGAGTTAAAGGACATTGGTGATGCAGGATTTGTAAGCAGGAATTTGAACACTTTGATTGATAAAGTCAGAATTCACCAATACAAATACACTGTCAGAGACAAAAGTTCGAAACCTGTCTCAAAATAGCCTAAACCGTCGCGCAGTCGTTTTATCGAAAACGTTTCTTCACAAACGTAACCTGTGAATAAGACAAAGAGAAGAAACAAATGGGGAAGGATATTGAAATAACTGTAGGTCAGTTAGAATGCATATCTCAGAGCAAGAAAACCTCATATTTCGAGTGACTCGAAGTCTGACAAGTATTGAGAAATACACATGTATATGACGGACTATCCCTTTCTCCTTCAGTGTCTTTACTCATTGTTGTCTTCTGAATTTCAGACTTTCAGATTGACCTTTAATGGAGGATTTATTCTGCTATTTATAAGGAAATTATCCTTTCAAATTAGGACAAATGTCATTCAGTCAAGTGTCCAGGGAGGAGCTTATAAATATCCCCATGCATTAAAGCCTATTTTAAATGCCATGTGTATTTCAACATGCCTAAGTTATTTCTAGAAGGTAGGATGAGTCATCTCGAATCCACAAACTTGCTTTGTGATAGATTGCTTTAGATCTAGAAGAACACGGATAGGATGACATGTGTTAAATGCATAAAGATCTAAAAGCAACGTTCACAATCTTGCCGTCATTCCAGGTAAGACAAAACCCCCTTTAGATAAGTTATACAGCAGGTATTATAAGTAGCTAAGGTTTTATTACGTGTTGTGCCTTTTTGAAGAGTATATCTCAATCATTTGAAGTAAATGAGTTTATTGAATGTCACATCCTCTTATGGACTTCATTTATCTCGAAAAAACTCTTTTCGGTAGCTATCTATCTTCGAAGGAAGTTAGAATAACTATGCATTACAAGGTGACCAATGTATTCTCAAATTAACCATATAGAGTCCTTAGAATTAGGTTTCTCAGCAGGCACTTTGTTTTCATGATCAATAGTCCCTGTAAGGATGAGTTATCTTGGTCATTTAAAAGTTTAGAGTTTACACAACCAATTCAAGTATCTTCGGTTTTGTGAGCTCGGAAGTACATATACATTCGTTAAAACTCTTTCAAAGTGAGAGAAAAGTCTTGATGTATATATATCTCATTCGAAGATGACTTCTGGGAAATATAGATGCGCCTTTGAAGTAATTTCCATGAGGATTTCCTTCGAAGTAAACATGTCGTGTGAGAAATCATTCAGAGTCAATTCATGGGGATAAATAAGAATGACTTCGAAGTTTAAAATGAGCCTTAAGAGTATATTGGGGGTTATAAACCCCTACTTTTGTCCTTTGAAGGGGACAAAATCCTTGGTCTTTTTGAGGGTGACTAACATTTGACGAGTTGACTATTTCGAGGTGGTTAGCCTTCGAGTTCACCATCTGGAGGTAGTTAGCCTTCGAATTCAGTTTAGTAGGAGGAAATATACCTCTTTCGAGTTCACCATCTGGAGGTGGTTGGCCTTTGAGTTCAACTTAGTAGGAGAAAATATACTTCCTTCGAGTTCACCATCTGGAGGTGGTTAGCCTTCGAGTTCACCTTAGTAGGAAGAAATATAGCTCCTCCGTGGTCCTTTCAACAAAAATATAATGAATGAACCTTCGAAGTCTATGGATATGATCCAAGGGTGACTTCTGACTTAGAAGGCATAAAAAGTGTCATCGAAGACCTCTCTTCGAGGGAATTATCTTTAAAACATGAAATAATGAAATAAAATCACTCGAAGTCTCTTCCCATGAATGAATAGATGTGACTTCGAGGTTTCACTTGAAGTTCCATATGTTTGAGGAGTCCATTAGGGGTAGTATATCCCTATCTGTATCCTTCGAAAAAGGATAATATCCTTTAGAAGGAATGGAGAAATCCCTATTCCTTCTATTATTTCGAGGGCAATCGTCTTGTGGCTATTTAGACTTTGGACACGTGGCATTATCCCATGAATTGGTTGTTTCTCCAAGAAGCTTCCTTTTTAGTGATAAGGACGGTCAGATATCTCTGAGCCGTTTCAAATATCACCTTTTTACCAAACGGTTTAATCAACGTGTAACTGTTGTTGACAACTAGCAAGTGAAAAGTGGTTGCGTAGCAGGTAACTGTTTTATTGAATGATTCAATGTATGCAACTATACCTAATGAACGTGTATATACGCGTTCAAGATAATGCCACGTGTTTAGTGGGATTAATTAGACCGCTAGATCACCAATAGTCCTGTAACAACCCGAAATGCCGAGAAGGGTATTTTTGGTATTTTGTGATATTTGCCTTTAAGTATGATGTGATCAGTATATATATATATATATATACACATATATATTATAATTTTTGTTATTTTTTTGGTATTGATAATGTGTTTATTTTGTTGATTGTCATATTTTTATTTGAATAGTTAATTATGTTCGAGATCCGGGTGCGTGTGCGTGTTATCACATTAATATCATGTAAGTAGTTAAATCCAGTGGTTTGGATTTACTTAAAAATGTAGTGGGTCGTTCAGATGTTGCCACATGGCGGAGAGAGAGGAAGAGAGAAACGCAAACCTCATTTGCCTAAGTATTGCTTTGTTGGAGAAAAAGAAGAAAGAAGAAGAAAGAAGGAGAAAGAGGAGAGAAAGAAGAAGGTTAGAGGGCGGAGCTTGATTTGTCGCCGGATTTGCGTGTGGATAGAGGTAAGTATGTGTTTATGGATTTAAATAGTTCTATTTAGGGTTTTAATGTTTGAAATGAAAGAG
>JAUPMG010179423.1:0-10422 GCA_031762675.1 Pachysandra terminalis
AGGGTGAGGGAGTAGCTACCCCAAGAGCCCACGAATACCTATATATATATATATATAGAGAGGGTAATTTCGATTGATAGTTGTGAATGGGTATTATGCCACAGAGGGAGGTTCACTAAGATGATGCCCTTGGACTATCATGTTGAGATGGTGTGTCCCCGATAAAAATAAAAGCGGGGCATGAATTCCCGGGAGTCACAAGTCCCTTAAAACTGTGTTGTACACACAGAATCGGCAAGGTGTCCTTAGCCTAGGAGGGACCGTGTATCTGAGGATAGAGACATGGTGATACAATCCAGATCAAGCGTAGGCATATATCACATCATAATATCAACGACATGCATTTGCATCCACGTGATTGCTTAGACTATTTGTTGGGTCAATTATAAATTGTTCATATCATTGCATATAAATGAATGAACCCTTGCATCGATTATGGCATCGCATGCATATACAAGCATCCAAGTTATTACTCTCTATCGGCACATTGTATTTACTGAGTGTGTAGCTCAAGTCTTTTGGTTCCTAACATTTCAAGGGAGTACTTTAGGCCAGATGAGGACTATGGCCGTGGCTGTTGATCGCTACGAGGAGACCATGGGTGTATTATCGATTCTTTTTGTATATCCTTCATTGGTCTGTATGTATTGAGAGATTGGGAGGTTGGAGCATGTTGACTCCAGTATATTGTTTATATACTTGTTTATTCTTGAATGCCCCTATCTTTTTGTTAGGGGTTCATCTTGTTTCCTCATTGGGCCCTGCTGAGGCATGAGGGAACATTTATGATGTTTACTTTAGATACATGTTATACCTGCTTATACATTTTCTATACTTAGTTTTTCCGCTGCGTATCCTATCTATTGTAGGATTTCTCTGTTATATGTATATTGGTTTTCCACCCACGATGTGTTTGCGTTTGGATATAGTGGGTAGAGTCTGGCTTGGAGTTCTAAAGCCACGTTCACGTGAGTGTGAGACGAGCTTTAGGATTCGAGTCGTGACAGGTGGTCAATACATTGCCAAACACATTGGATCCATTACAAAAATTACAAAATTTGTAAATATATCTTAAAAATAATCTATTACATCAAACAGCAAAACATGAAAAATAAACTACTCCTAGTCTCATGCTTCAATTCAACTACTCAAATCAAATAAAATCAATAAGTCCTACTACAAAATCTACTAAAATTATCAAACAATTTCCTCATTAAAAATAGTGTCTTCATCATATGCTTGTCCTCCATCTTGATCATCATAGTCTTATTGTCCCTCATATATAGGTCCTGAAATATGGTTGCTTGAAAGCGTAAGCTACACTTAGCTTGTAAGTAAGCAAATTAAAACAGTATTTAAGAATGAAGTAGGAAAAATGCCACTCTTCATTGGTATTCCTATAGACAAAAACAGAATATTAGTATATGCAATATGATATGGCGTAATATGCAATAAAATATGATATGTTGTGATGTGCAATGCAATAGGATATGCTAGTTCAATTATTGATGAATGCAATACATGATCATGCAATAATATAGAATCACCACATGTGATTCAAGCACATCATATGAATGCAATATGCATGTTGTTTGGCATTTGAATAGTGTATATCCACACTCAATCCAACCCTTGGCTAAACAAGATGAAAACCATCCCTCGAATACACTACCAGAATAAGAGGCTATTATGTGTGCGCATCGCAGTTTCGAGGGCTTGCGATCAAATGGGGTCAATCCCCATACCTTATTTTTTTATCACGGGGACTAATCCCAAGGCATCACCCAGAACATCCTTTGTGAACCATACATTAGCCGATCTACTAACAGAAGTTCACTTGGTCATCCGTCCAACAAGACAGGAATAAAGATTGGTCTATTGGGATAGCGACTCCCTCAACACATGCAAAATAATCCATTCGAGACTTCCTCACTCACATTGAAATTTCCAGATTCCAATATGACTCATTATGTCCATAAATTCCAGAAATATATAATTATGGGGTCAACTCAAGGCATTAGACCCAAATCAAGGCAATCATGCTCCATAGGCATATATTGTGCTAGGTGAATTGTGCAATCAACCAATCAAGCAATTGTGTGTATGAACAAGTGTAATATAATGATTAAAATATGAACACAACATGCTTAAATATGATATGAATCAGATTCAAAAATACAAATGTTAGCAAGATGGTTTAAGTGCCTTAAATAGGTAATTCATTCCAAATATTCCTCAAACCCAGATTCGAACATCACATACAATCTCAAACAAGTGTAACAAAGCTACAGTTTAAATTTCACGAAAATTGGCCACACTTGCCAATTCTTGGTTGATCCACGACTTGACCGACAGTCGATCGAAAAGACTCGATTAAGCCACACGGTCGACCGACAGTCCTTGCTCGCCTAGCTAGAAACCCATAATAATTTGCTCAGAGGCTCGGTCGACTCTTGGTCGACCGAACTCCTCTCGGTCGCCTAGCCCGAGACCACAAAAACCCAGAAATCCACTCGATCGCTTTCTCGATCTACCGACAAAGCCCAGAAACCCTGTCGGTTGACTCTCAGTAGACCAACAGCTGACCAAAGCTTGGAAATTTCCCAGAAGCCCAAGAAACTTCCCCCCAACAATGTCTGAAAGCAAATTTTGGATGAAAACAATCATAATAAAATCAAATTCTGAGAAAAACCCACATCTTAGAATACAAACAATTCACTTTAACATACCTTGATCTTCATATGATTGTCAACCCAGGTCTTTGATCGTGTTTTGATTAAGAAGGGGTAGAAGAAAGAGATTTAGTTAGACATGCAAAGTCATACTCAAGGAATATGACATATATACCTAGTTCATATAGAAAATAAGGTTTTATTTGAGTACTTACCTTGAATTCTTAATGTTGCTGAGTAGAACAACTTCTTCTTTCTCTTCAAGGTCTGAACTTCTGCACTTCCTTCAAACTCCAGGCTTCTCCAAGTTGTAGAGCTGTTGTACCTCTTCTTCACTCTCTCTTCTCTTATGAATAATAACCCATATGTCCAAAGCTGCTTCTTTTATAGATCCCTACTGAATTTAACTTAGTCTAAGAGTCATTATTAGTTTAGGATATAGCTTCTAATCTCAGCCCTTAAATTAGATTAGTAAGTTCCTACTTAATTCTAACCATTAGATTAAGAATCTTAGATATAATTGAACTAATAATTAGTCCTCCTTTAGTTACTAAATCCTAACTAAATTAGAATTAGTATTATTCTTATTAATTTCCAACCATTAAATTGGATTAGAATCTCCTACAAAATCCTATCCACACATTATAACTTATGAGAGTTATGATTGTGTGATGCACTTAGTTTCCTACAATACAACCCACCAATCATTACAAGTCAAAGTCAAACATAGTAGCTAATTTACTAAAAGTTTAAATTACTCCATATTCTTTTGTTAATTGCATTTTAACCCTATTATTTAATTTGAGTTATTACCGATATAAGTTTCCTTCCATCTTTGTTTTCAATTTCCAAAAGAAAACCTTACGCTGGAACGGTCATCCTTTGATTTAAGCCAGTGTTATCAAGTATTCGAATTCACTGTTACTCAAACCAGTTTGATTAATTGACATTTTAGTCATTTACCGGTTTGTGCATCATCAGTACTTATTTTCGTTTCAATTCAAACCTATTACATTTTGATAGCTCACATGAATGGTACAATCAATGTTTTAAATATTTTTCAAAATTTTGTGAAATTTTGATTTTGTTCATGTAGGTGAAATCGTAATCTCAAAATTTTCAAAACAAGTCGTTGAAATAAATTTATTTCAGACCAAATAATAACGTAAATAAAATTTTTAATTTCTCTTGTCTAAATCATCAAAATTTTTGAGTAAAATTTTGATAATTTCAATGAAACTTTGTTATTTATTTTATAAGAATAAAAATTTTATTGAAATTTCATCAAAATCACCAAAATTTCTTTTCAATCCTCTAAGTGAAATTTGGCTTTGATGAAATTTCAATTATATAAAGAGACGTGAGGAGGTCACCCATGGGGGACTTATAACGTTATCAAGCAGATTAGTGAAACCAGCAACCTTTAGAGTTTTAATCAAACTCAAAAACAAATACCGTTAGAAATAAAATTAAAGAAAAAAAATTAAAATATAATTTTTTTCATAAATCATAAATTCTAAGAATTAAAACTTATAATCTTGAAATCCTAAATTAAAAAAAGAAATATGAACCCTAAACCTAAACTATTAAACCATAAAAAACGTTAATAATAAAAACACTAAAAAGGGTTAAACCTAAAAATGAATGAGATGAACCTTCCCCCTTAAAAAAATAAAATAAAATAAACCCTAAGAGGAGAAGATGAACCCTAAACTAGGGGTGGCAACGGGCCGGGCGGTAGACTAAAAATAATGGCATTTATGTTGGCCCGAGCCCGAGCTTCGGGCTTAAAACATTTACCCAAGCCCGCTCGTTAGTTTACTTGGAAAGCCCGAGCCTGATCTGGTTCGGCCCTTGGGTTGGTAACAGGCCGCGCTTGGGCCGGCTCAAGATCGGGCCGGGCCGGATTTGGGCGAGCTCAGGCCGGGCCTGACCTGGGCAGGCTATAAACTGTACAAGCAAACAATAGTCTATGCGTCTTTTAAAAGGTTTTAAACCAAATCATTACAAAAACATCACACATAAAAAGGAAACTGGGTGGGTATTACAAATTCAAGAAAGATCCATAAACCAAAAAAATATGATAAATGACAAACAATGACCCAAAGATACCATATTCGAAATATAAAGTTAAACTAATCCACAGAGTATTTCTAAAGAAGTTTTTCAAGCAAGTAAGTTAAAGAGTATAATATTTATGTTTCTCAAAAGTAAACTCAAAAGACAAATAAAACTAAATTTCAATCACATCATAGTTAAAAAAAGTATAATAAAAATTGCAAAATCATCCCAAGCCAAAATGTTCAAAAGCAAAATAAATAAATTATCTATTAATCAAAATAAAGTAAGAAAGTTATCCTCATCAAGATATCAACTAATGCAATCTAGAGTAACAAGTGTTGTCTTGAATATCAAACACATATCCCTCCTCCTTGAGGATGAAGTCCTACAAAACATAGTTAACACAATGTCATTAGTGGAATAAAATTTAGAAAAAAAAGAAAAAGAAAGAGCAATAAACATGTACAATATGAATATGGTGGTGTTAATATACCAAAATCAAGATAGTGTCGCTTCTCAACCAACCCATCGTAATTAGAATGTCCATAACGTGTTGCATAACCAAACTGTTCAAACTCCTACAATGATACAAACAATGATATACATATAAATATATATATGTTTGTCTAATAAAAAAAAAAGTTAGAAATTCATAATCAAAGTTAGTCTATAAGCACATACATTACCTAATTATAATCATCATCTTTGTCCCTAGAGCTCGATGAGTCATCTTCAATCTTGGATACCAATGAGCTAGGTTCACCTACACAAATAAAATTATAAAATAAGGAATGAAACATATAACTTTGATGAGTAAATTAAATTAAATTAATTAACAATTCATTTACCTTTTGTTGCTTGAGCTCGCATCCAATCTTGGAGACAAATTAAAACTTGCACATTCTTCGGTTTCAATGCATTACGAAACTGATTTACTACTCTACAACCAGTGCTAAAAGTAGACTCTCATGCAACAGTCGAGATGGGAATGGATAGAATATCACGTGCCATCAATGAAAGCTCCGGGTATCTCAGTGAACATCTGCTCCAATAATCCAAGATATCCAACTCCTTGTTTAAATCATGACTTGGTTCCTCTAAATAAAGATCTAACTGTGACTTTTCCTATTGCTGCCTAGATATTGAACTTTAGAATGTGGCGTAATCATCAAAATCGCCCCCTCACCATTATTATGGTAAACATCATTGCTTTCAACTATGGAAATACTAGTACTTGTAGAACTCAAACTTGACCGTTTCATATACTCTCCAAATAGAGAATAAACAGAACCAACAACAGCACTAACATGTTGATCAGCTTCACTACCATAAAGCTTTGTGTAGCAATATTCAACAAACTTCACATTGCAACGCGGGTCTAACACTACAGCACATGACATAATTTTACTATATTCTGACCAATATTTATCGAATTTCCTTTACATCTCTCTCACCATCTCTTCCATTAAATAGTTTGGATTCTTCAACACTTCTTTCAAGTGAATTTGTATCTTTCATACCCCTTTAAAGTATAAGTTTGCAGTCGAGTTCTTGTATCCAAAAAATATATTTGTTACCTCATAGAAAACTTTCAAAAACTTGCAAAGGGCTTTAGCTCTTTCCCATTCTTTTTATGATAATGTCATCACCTTAAAAATTTTATCACGATCAACCAAATATGTGAAAGCATTCATATAATATAGAGCACAATCAACCACAAGATACGTTGATTTTCATCTAGTCACTACATCAGTGCACAAGCCCTTCTAACTTCTAATTGCAAGCTATTAGCAATATCTCTGAAGTGCTTCCTCCGTAAAGCAGAGAATTTCTTCACATATCTAATACCATCATGAATCTTTCGAACAACACCATTAATTGTTGACAAACTAGCTTGGACAATGAGATTCACAATATCTGAGCAACAACGAACTTGAAAAAATGAACCATTATAGAAAAGATAACATCTTGCTAACAATCGTCTCTTAAGATGAATAGCAACTACATCATTAGTACTACAATTGTCCAATGTAATGCTATGTACTTTGTGTTCAATATTCCAATCTACAATAAACAAAGCAATAGCATTAGAGATTGAATAACCATCATGTGGGGGTGGCAAAGCATTGAATCTTAAAATCATTTTCTCAAGCCTCCAATTTTGATCAATAAAGGGGGCAGTGATGCACACATAATGATCCTCTGAAATAGATTTCCACATGTTTGCTGTTAAACAAATCCTTCCTAGAATGTTTACCAAAAGCTCATGCAGATTGTCTTTCTCTTGCAAGTACATGGAAACAATATCACTTTTTATGGTGTTTCGAGTAACATGTTTAAATTGAGGAGATGCAGTACTCAAAACTCTTCTAAAACTCGGATCATCCACAAGTTTAAATGGATATTCTCCATTAACTATTATAAATCCAATATCTCTACGAAGCTTGTCCTGATCAAATTTGTGATTTCTTATCATAACATCTCCACTATCTTAGGTCTCAGTTGAAAGCATAAATTGTCTTATATCGGTGTTGACACATTTGACACACCGAATAAGATGACGCTTGAGGAATGAAGTTCCATTCTTGGATGCACATGTGAGTACAATATTACAATGCTTACACTTGGCTCCTGTTTTATCTACCGACCCATCTTCAAGTTCTCAAAATCCTTCCATACTTTTGACACCTTTCTTTTATTCTTTTTCACTTGATAATCCCCCCTCCATATTATTCTCATTCATATATAAGTCTACAGCACCTTGATTTGATTTAGACATTTCAAATACATAAAATTCTGTATAATAATAAAAATATTTAAAAAAATAAAGCATTAAAATAAAGCATTGATTACTAACTTTACTAATCAATGCCAGTGGTGAATGGATGGACGAGCGACAGCCAGACGAGCGACAAATGGACGAGTGTGCGTTCTCATTGGGGTTGAATAGTCGGCACCACAGACTGCCAAAAACCTCCTTCTCTGTTTCTGTCTTTCAGCCAAAAACCTTAATATCTCTCTGTATCCGTTTTAAACCTCAATAGAGTAGAATCAATACCTTTTTTTCGGTGAAATAGAATAAACATATTCAAATTTAAATACCGCCAAGAAGAAAGAGCCAAAAATGTTTGGTCTTTTTCTTGGGTTCTTCATATTTCAGAATAACCTGAACCCAAATCGACCCACGACCTTTAGTCGGTTTGAGTTGAGTTTTATCACTTTGGGTGGAATGAAAAAAAGTTAATCTGAATTAATTCGGTTTAGTTTGGTTTAGACCTTCGGATAATCCGATTCACTTTGGGTTGGTTTACGTCTAAATATATGATCCAAGCTGTGATTGTACTTATCAACCCAAATTAAGCCAACCCAAACACACCAGAATTTGTTGTTTGGGTTGGGTTGAGTTTACAAAACAAAATCGGTTTGGTGTTTGGGTTACATTTCATAGTTCAGGTACAAATGGAGTTGGGTTGACTTTGGATTGACCTTCGACTAGGTCGTCGCCTTGGAGTTGGATTGAGGTCAACCCAACCCAAGGTCCCAAAGGACCCAAACCCAACCGAGTTGCACCTCTGGTTATTAGATTTACTTAAAATCATATTTTTTTTAAATATTTTTTACCTTAAAAAAATCTAATTAATCAATAATCAATAATCATACACATCTTTATAATTTTATCCTTCAAAATTGATGTTGAATTAAATTATCCATCTCTATCATTTTATCCTTGAAAAAAAAAAAGATAAGATATGAAAGCTCATAGAAGAGTATAATTTAAAATAGTATAACTTAAAATTATAATTTTTAAACCATCTTAAAATTATAATTTTTAAACCATCTTAAAATTATCCATCTCTAGTGTCTAGTCCAGGTAGAGAAGTTATGTAATTATAAATAAAACATATCGATATTAATTGATTTTAGATTTATAAACTCTAAAATATAGGAGATCTATAAGTTTTTCATTTTTGGAATAAGTGAATTGACAAATTTAGTTATAAAACGTTACAACTTACAAACTAATAAAATAAAACATATTTAATTTCAGCAAAAATTACTTATATTTGATCTCTCTCTCTCTCTCTCTCTCTCTCTCTCTCCAACTAGAGAAATAAAACATAGGAGACTTAGTTGATTTTGAATCAATATTAATTAATTTTGGATTTATAAACACTAAAAATATAAGAGACTTAGTTGATTTTTTTTTTTGGAAATAACTTAGTTGATATTGTTAATCCTAACATTTCTCCTAAGTTTTTTGAAAAGTAATATTTAACGTGTGAATTGTGATGTGTGTTGGTCTCTTGAAAGTTTTATTAACAAAAGTAACCTTAATGATAACAATCCATGCACTTTAATTGATAATCATACTACTTCTAAAAGTTGAACCAATTTCTTAAGTTTTGTGTTAAAATTTTTATATTACATGTTGTTTTACTATATTATCCTCTATAAATACAATTTTTTTTTCTTAACTTAAGTAGTAAATTTTTTAGCCAAAAAAATCTTTTAATTTTTAAATACTATTTCCTTGACAAATATACCCCTTATTGTTTATATAATTAACATAACAATACAACTAAACTCTTCTTTGTAAGAAGGGTTATTTTAAGTATTAACATAAATTATGTAGGACCTACACATTTTACAAAATATTAATGAGCTAAAAAATCATTATCTTTTAAGCTAAAAATTAATTAATGCAAAATTCATCTCTATCTCTATCTAAGTAACTATGGAGTGTAATTTTAAAACGATTCATTTCCCCCTCTTTCTCCCTCCATTTCTCTCTCTCGAAAGGATCATGTGCGGGTGCCATTGTCTTGCGGGTGATGCGACGCCACTCAATTGGCCCACGTCATCTAAATTCATGCGAGCATTAAAAAATTTATTTTAGGTTTTTTATTCTTTCCTTCATATGTGTCGTGGCCAATAGAGTGCCGCTCGCACTCATCCACACGACAAGGCTACTCGCATCTGACCCTCTCTTTCTCTACAACATCCCATCTCATTTCCATCTCAACTCTTCTTCTTCCTGTTGAATTTCAAGGAAAAGGTCGGTCCAATTTTTTTATTTCTTCCGATTGTTTGTGTATTTGGAAGTGAAGATGATCAATATTGGTTTTTGTCAGGTTACTTTACTGTTTCTTCTTCATTCGTTTCAATATCCCAAGGGACACAATCATTCTCTTTCTTTATTGGATATGTATATATTTTTATATATTAATTAATAAATCGTCTATTTATTTGTAGCAGATTCAACAGTTCATCCCTTCCTTTCTTCCTATATTTTTTATTTTTAAATCACTTTTTTTCAAGTTTCTGATTTTAGATTGATCGTGGTATTCAACAACAGGTAATTCTAATTTTGATACATGTTTTTTGTTTTATTTTTTTTTTAAATAAATTCCCACTTGGTTAAGTATGTAATGATATATATATATATATAGTTGTTTTGCATCTAACTTTTTTCCAAAAATCATCTGTTTATTTGTTGTAGGCCATCTAGCAGTTCATCCCTTCCTTCCTTCCTATATTCTTTTTTATTTTAACTCAATTTCTTCAATTACTGATTTAATATTAAGGGTGCTATTCGACAACAGGTAATTCTAATTTTCATACTTTTTAGTTAGTGATTAAATCACTTTTCATGAAATGAATTGTTTGTGCTTCAGCTTCACATTAAAAA
>JAUPMG010179434.1:0-10422 GCA_031762675.1 Pachysandra terminalis
TCGATTTAGTTTATGCCATGTAGAATATGAACAAAAAATATTACAATTATGTTGGAAGTCATTTTAGGGTTAATATGTCTTCATAGGATTTTAAATTCAACCGGAGCATAGAATTTTATTTCGAGGAAGCCGAAGGTAGAATGCTGGTCAACCGTAATTAGAGTAATACCCCCACTGAATTATTTTATGCTACGTAGACAGACTAGACTAGTCCAATAAATACCCCGTTTAAAATAAAAGCCATTTTAGGGTTAATATGTCTTGTAGGTTTTAAAATCAACACTGACATAGAATTTTCTTTCGGAGAAGCCGCAGGGCACCATGGTTACGTCAACCGTTTATTTCTTGCTGTTTTTTGTCCCTCTATAAGCCTTTAACATTTTATCGGAATCTTTTGTGTAGGACCTTATGATCGACATCCCGTCATGTGTTTGGTAATAAATGCAAGCCCACAGATCCCGCTACGGAAAAGCTACCTCAAAGTGTCCCACGGCCCTCAAGATCCTCCCAAGATTATATTGTACATGCATCAAAAAAAATAAAATAAAATAAGTTACCTCAAGTATGTTTCACGGCCCACTTGGCCATGACAAGATCAGGTTTTTAGATCGTAGTGCACATGAAGCTTCCCTCGGTTCCCGTACTTTTTCAGAGAGTGACCACAGAGTTAATTTTAAGGTTAATTCTACTTACACACCCCTCATGTTTCTGACAAAGGCAGAAACGCCCCTATGGATTTTGAAATGTTATTTACACCTCCTGAGGTTTTGTACAGTATTGCAAAACACTCTTTTTGTTAATTTTTTATTTTAACATTAACAAAAGTGTTGACATCACTCATATTTTTTACTATTACTCTTGTCTAAAGTCAAAAAAAGACATTTATACCTTTTATTAAAGACATTAATATCCTCCACCACCACCACCCTACCACTACCCCACCACCACCTAAGTGTGCAAGGGATGCACATTAAGTGGTGGTGATGGCAGTGGGGTGGTGGTGGTAGGGATAGTGGTGGTGGTAGTGCTAGTGGTGATGGTAGTGGTGGTGGGTGATTTTGGTGGTCAGAGTAGAGTTAATAAAAACGAGGTTAAAAGGGTAAATTTATACTTTTTTTTAACACTGTTTATGAAACGTTACTGACGGGGGGTGTAAGTGACTTTTCAAAAACCTCTGGGGGGTGTTTCTGTCTTTGTCATAAACCTAACGGGGTGTAAGTGGAGTTAACCCTTAATTTTAATTTGGTAATGGTTACCTTGAAAATGTTTGTGTAGTTTTATCAACAAGTCCCACAATCGAAGATCTTTTGTGAACTTGGACTCTTTGAATCTCATGACACTTGTCTAATACCGATCTACGAAAAAAGAGTGGTCATCATCGGTTAAGGTAAAAATTAGTTTTAAGTTCATTTCATGACACTTGTCTCATGCTAATTTACGAAAAAAGAGTGGCCATCATCCGTTAAGGTAAAAACTAGTTTCAAGTTCATTATGTTTGTTAGGGTTTTAGAAATATAAGTTACCCTTCTCAGTAGAACCGACTTGTGGATTAGTACCAACCTTGTGTGATGTTTACACACTCAGGTTCATAGAAGATCCACGTCCATTTGTAAAAAAAACTTCTACGTATAACAAAACCTACAATAGTTGAAAAGATAATGAATATAGTGGGGAGAGAAATTGTTGCAATAAAAAGTCCTGCAATGTAATCCCTCCATGAAACCAGTAACATATTATTCTGGTTAAGTTGTGATAGGGTTTAGCATTCTATGTGGTTTAGGGTTTTTAGATTGATAATCATGGCATCGTCAAATTTATGGTTTTATTGTTAACTGTGATTTTGATATTTTGGTGCTATATTTTATGCGGCATCAATCAAATGACACCTCAGAAATTAATCCTAAATCAGCTTCCGATGTGTACCTCAGAATAAAATTAGCTACCGATGAATCTAAAACACTAAGATACAAATTAATCCTAAATCAGCTTCCACTTTAATTGAAATAACTAGTTATCCGTTTTGTCGATGTGTGCTTGGTGTCATGGAATTGATACTATCAAAAACATTGCACCAAGTAAATCGTGCAATGTAGACAATTTTCTTCTAATTCAACCATATATATAGAGTGCTACAGGCAATGATGTAAAGTAAATCGTTACAATTAGGAGTAAGCACTTTAAGCCCCGTATCGTCTAAAGTAAGATGGGCGTTGCAACATCTGTTGTAGGATATAAAAATAATAATTAATATATCATTTAACAAACCCAATAGACCTTATATCCGACTAAGTATCTATTATTTGGAACCGAACTCGATTACAAACCAGTTTTATAAAATCCTATACGAAATCTATTAAATCGGGTTTGTCAAGTATCAGATACCCATTCACACTCCTACTTACAGTGATGTTACAATTTAACATCTCTTTCCTGCATGCATAGCTTTTCAGCTAAAGAACCACCACTTTTATCTTTATAAGGAGAGAACCATTGTGAAGTCATCTTTGGTCGTGTACTAAAACATAGCCTATCTTCTCTCTCTCTCTCTCTCTCTCTCTCTCTCGATAAACACGCTTAGTACTATGTCTGTTGTTGTAAATGCTGATTTAATGGCACTTTTTATTTTTGGTCTTAACCACGTGGTGTTCCCACACTTATTTGGGCGGGAGTAATTATGATAAATCCCTAGCTACAAGTGCTTCTAGCGGGATTCGAATTCTAAACTTATTTTCGGAGACCCCCACTAGAATCCAACTTGCTACCAACTGAGCCACACATCGGTGGTTTAATGGCACTCCGTGCTCAAACTTTTGAAACTACCATCACTTACTATCACGTGCATCATCGACTTTGTTGACTTGATAAAGGTGCTGGTTCTCATTTCCACCTCCCCCTTTCAAGAAGGTTCCGTTTGGATCTAAAGAGAATCCCAAAAAGTATTGGGAAACTAAAATGTCAAAGTAATATATCAGAAAGCAAAATTTAATTTTCATTGGAAGCTGTTTGGTCGTCGTAGAAGAACGGATGAGTATGGCAGAAAAATCTTGATTTTGATGTTTAATTAAAAAGGAGTGAATGAGAAAAGGTTTTCATTTACGCATTTTATCTTTTATCATGATGGTGGAAACCTTTACGGTAAAGCATAGGGTGGGGAATGTACTCCTCTTCACATTTTTATTTTTTTCTTCATAATTTTTTTTCTTTTTGTATCGAAAATTAAGAAGACCTTTTTAATTTTTTTTTTCTATACACATTCTATCGAAAAATTGTTGTCGCTAAAGGAGTTTGATAAAAACAATTTTTTTTCCCTTTAGAAGCAATTTGGTTATAACAAGAAATTCTACGAGTATGACAAAAAATATTGATTTTGATGTTTAGCTAATAAAAATAAATTAATAAAAGTTTTCATTTACTCATTTTATCATTCATTAGGAAAAAGGGAATTTTAGTAGTGAAGGATAGAGTAGAAAATATATTCTTTTCCTTACCTTTGTATTTTTTTTTCTTAAAAATTCATTTCTTTATTATCAGAAAGCACAAAAGAGTTATTTTATTACAATCAAAAGAATTTTATGAAAATATTTTTTACGAAACTCACACTTTTTGAATATCCAATAATGCATAAGATAGAGAAAAATCATCTTCCCTTCATCTGCTCACAGATTCCAGTACCAAACACAACCTAAAGAAAATTTTGCAAAAGTTGTTTTTGACTGCTTCCACGAAATTTCCACTTGAAAATTTCTATTTGGAAGCAACCAAAACAGCTTTGGCAATAGATAATTTCCCCATAGGAGAAATGCCTTATATGGCGGTCAGATATATGCTCTCTTTCTCTTTCTTTCTCTTGTTTTGTGTCTGTTACATTTTAACGAGACGTGTTAGGTGGAGAACGCAAATTGCATGAGTCATCCTCAGTTGCATTAAAAAAGTGAGAGAGAGAGAGAGAGAGAAAAGCAAAGACATGGTGAAGCATAACCACGTATGCTGTCGGCGTACTGCACATTTGACCAGGCAGAAAACTGAAACTCACATGCTTCACCCAGTCTTACGCACAACTATAGTAAACAAGAATACGGTCACCATCTAATCCAATCTTCTCTCTCTCACTCATTCAACATCGCAATATCATTGTGAGAAAAGAAAAACCACATACCTACTCTCTAAAGAAATAAATGCCTTTATTCATTAATGTGCTCTTCCTTGTTTCTATTCTTGATGAGTAATAATCTTAATCTCTTTTTCTCTCAAACTGTATATCAGAGATATAGAGAGAGAGAGTTGCTAGAGAGATGGTAAAGCTAGGTGAAAGCAGAAATGATAAGAGGGAAATTTTGGGGGTCTCCCACATGGTTTGCCTACAAAAGGGTAACAAGCCTTCAACTGTATTATAGGGTTAGGTATGGTAGTTAACAAGTCCCATCTGACACCTCTCGTACCAGACCAACAACCCCTCTCTCTCTCTCTCTCTAGTTTCCGAGCTTCGTGTTCTCGACGTGTTTATGTCAAGGCACATCTATCTCATGAGAAGATTTTTGTTAATTAATTCAACAAGTATACAGAAAAGTTCAAAGAAAAACGTCAATCCAGAGGTCCCACCTACCATATAATCCTCATGAGAGCTTCATGAAAGAACAAGTTTCAAAGTTTGAAAAATATTTCCTTAAAAATAATCCAAGGCTGAGTTTGTAATCTTTCTCTAATCTTTTCCATAATCTTCGAACAAAGACAATAACAAGTTATATAGGATTTGATTGCATCATCTCATCTATTTCAAAGAAAATTCTTCTTTGGATTTCTTCCAGTCAAGAAACTAATCAAAGCTTTGAGAGATTGGCCAATGGAAGCTTCCCGTCGGCATGGAATAAACGAATAGCCGGGGGGAAACCCACGTGCTCTGTACTACCAAATGAACACGTAGCTCATCCACTCTGTTTGTTGGTAATTGGTGGGGTCACCTTATTGATGCATGTTAAAGAGTGTTATTGTAATTTCAAAAACTATAAAGGATCTAATAGTAATTGTCAGAACCCTCAAAGGTCAAAGTAGAAGTTGCCCTTTTGTATGTATATACGTTGTCGGTTTGTCAGTTGTTCACAATGAAAGAACCTGACCGGCACGGCCGGTCACGTGTTGACCCGCCTGCTGCGTCGGCAGCAGTTGGAACCGTTGGGACCCATAGCCGTACAAATGAACCGTCAACTGTCAAGTGGGACCACTAACCAACCAACAAGAATTCGAAAAGCACGTGTCTCTAAGGTGGCAACCGTCAGACAAATAACTCCTTGCCCGCTCACGCTGTGCATCTCGAGACCTGAATTTCTACTAAACGACGAAAATGGAAAGTAGACCCCACGCACGTCCTCTCCCTGTCTCTCGACGTGGCCGCGAGGGAACAAATCACGAGGACCACCATCACCCAACTCGCACACGTAACCAGGTGGCCCACACAATCGACGCTGGGATGGTGTGGCTCCCAAAGCAGAGCTAGCCACTACGAGTCGATTAGTGAACGTCAGTGCTTAGGTGGATTTATCACTGACGTGGCCTTGGTGAGTTATGGTGACTGTGACGCATCTGTTGTAGTGGGTTTTGATCCGAAGAAGCCGGCTCCATCCAAGCAACCACGTAGCATGTGGGCCCCAAAAGTTAGCTAGGGTTTGTTGGGTCATGCATGGGTGGGTCGGGACCACGTGGAGATTACATCCTCTGTAGATCCGGCGCATAATCCTCATCGACGCCGGCGATTAGATCAAGGAATAGCGCAGGAAGCGGCGGAGATGGCGTGAGTAAGCGCCACGAATGACGGTGTTTGATTGCACTTTGGTCCACGTTTCGGGATTTCAGTCAACATGTAAGTTAAATAAATGATAAAGCCACTTTACTTTTTCCTCCTTTTTAGTTTTTTTTTGTACTGTTTGTGGTCGTTGGGGTCTGCTCTCTAGAAGGTTTGACTGTTCATGTTGTCATTAGAGAGAACGAAAGTTGAATCTTGATAAAAGCAAATGAATTCTGTTGCCACGTCTAAGATTCTGTTTGGCTTCACTTCACAGCCTCGGCTCCACTTCGGAGTCGACCGTCAGATACAAGAAACCTCTTGTAAACCTCACAAAACGTTGATACATGTTTTAGGTGAGCCCGCCACTTTAACCGGCTTTTACTTGTTAAGCTTGACGTCGATTAAACTTTAACTGACTTTTACTTCGTAAGCTAGAAGTCGATTAAAATGATGGGTCCCCATGGTTTAAAAAATTGTAGGTTATCCTTTTTAATGGAGAAGAGAATCTTCTATTATGAAACCTCATGATATGGGTCGTGATATATAAATGCACCTCAGGCTAAAATGATAATTTTAGATCTGATGTACTTTATGAGGACAAAATTGAATGTATTTCTCATATCACGCCTCAAATTGGGAGGGCTCATAACAAAAAATCGGCCTCCTCTTAATAGGGAACGGATTTGCTGTGAGGTAAAACCCTATGGGGTAGACACAACCCCACAGGTGAAATTACCTTGTTTCTATTGTGGGCCTCACCATGAGAGGCAATATGATACTTTCACCTGTGGGGCTGTGTCTACCCCCACAGGGTTTTACCCCACAGCAAATCCTCTCCCCTCTTAATGGGGATCACTTGTGAACACATGTCAATTTCATGTGAAGTTCACTAGAAGTTTCCTGTGATCCAGATCAAACAAGATCCACACCCGTGAGATACACATCTATACATATTTTCAATACAAGAGCATATCGTCTTGAATGAAAATGGTAGAATATCAACTAAAGTGTGTGCGTATAAAAACAACAGGTTAATTTTGTCTTTTAGTAATAACGTCAAGAACAATTGGATACATAGAATGCATATGTATAGGCTCCAATCGATGTTCTTCCAATTTTGCTCTAAACGAAATGCTCTCATGTTATATTGTTTGGATTTGTCGTGTCATCTCTTTACCGAAGAAAAAAAAATTAATGTGAGAAATATTTTTTTTCCAAATTTAAGATATCCAATGTACAATCCATTAGACTCACTACTCGATGTATAGGTCTCGTCTCAAATATTTATATTGAAGTGTATTCAACGTCGGAAGTAAATCATTTTTGATATTTGGTGTGATGTTTCATGTGGTATCAATCATATCATGCCTCGAAAATCACGCTAGAACAGGTGATCACATATTTCTAAAATCTTAAGAAACATATCAATCTCAAACCATTCTACTTTAACCAAAATAACCGACTACCAGTTAAATTCATTGAAAAAAGTACAGTACAGTTTTGTGGGAGCTTTTCACGTATAGCCCAAGTGCGAAAATACAAAAAAATCTGCTATTGATGTTCCCTTGGTTTTTCCGAAGACCAAAATAGGGCATTTTTTTTTATTTTTTTTTGTTTTCTGAGAAGCTTTCGTTTGTGAAACAAAGCAGACTTGCAAGCAAATCGGTGGTTGCTTCTGTCAACTTCAATAAAACCATCATCCAATTTCTTTTATTTATATATTTTTTTTCTTTATTTTTTTTAAGTGAGCAAACATAAAACTAACATGCATGCACGTGACTAGCTTAAAACATTGTTGGAAGTTAAGCAAATTAGAAATATGCTTTGTAATGAGGACTGGATCAACGATTATCATCTCACCATTTCTATTTTTATTTCATCTTACCTTCTACGAGCAAACTTTGAAGCCTTGGATTGAAAGTTAGAGAACCTTAGAGATCTCTGCAGAAGTTCCAAGTCTTGCAACAGTGTTTGTGATTTTGGGTGTTCAATCGTTTTAAAACAAAGAAAGAAGTTTAATTAAAGTTGGATTCAATCATAACTTAATTAGATTCCGTCTTGAGTTCTTAAATACAAGGAGATCTCGTTTGATTGAGAAGATTATAATTTAATAATGAGATTTTGATTTGTTAAGATCTTTATGAAAGATTCTGAAAAATGATAGAGCAGTCAAAAAAATGTAAGAAGAGTTTCTGGTTTTGAAAACAGAATAATATTTAAATAACAGCTAATGTTGCAACAGATGTTGCAACGTTACTATTTTCATCCACGTTCGAGATCTGAACCAGATCTGCTTGCTGTTCTATATTAATCACTGAACAGATCCGAGTTATGCAATTCTTATGGTGTTCAAGAACAATATTTTGAAGGTTCATGTTCAATCGTTCTTCGGGAGAAGAATTTGGAGTCTTCGGGAGAAGAATTTGAAATCTTCGAGAGAAAATAGTCCGCAGATTGAAGGGAGTTCAACTATGTAGACATAGAAGACGAGTGGTACTCACTGAACGAATTCAAGAAGATGATTTAATACAACGACGACAGAAATTAAGAGGGAGTCTTTATTTTGTGTAAGTCCGGTTGGTGATTGTAATCTTAATATCTTATTGGATTGTTCAACATCTAGACATAGCCCCGAAGAGTAGGATTAAACTGAATCTCGTAAAAATTGCCTATGTTCTTATCTTATTATGCTTACAATAATTCAATTAACATGATAACAGTTTAAAATTGAATAAATTGTTAAAAACTAGATCTAATATCTTCAATTAACCGTAAGACTAACTTAGCATCCCTTGATTACGCTTATAGAGAACTAGTTTGTTGTGTGTTTGGCTCGGTTAACCAAAGGGGATCTTCAGTCAACGAGGACCAAGACTCAAGGTTAACTGAGGTTTCCTTTGGTCATTAGGGCAGTGAATGCCGTTTTTTGTTCTATGAGGCTCGGTTATTAACCGAAGCCATGCTTCGATTAATTAACCGAAAACCTTGTTCAATTAACACATGGGTTAACCGACTTTAGAAGAGTTTCTCGACCTGTGGTTTATCGAAGCCATGCTTTGACCAACTGAAGCACAAGTTCGATTAATCGAAGGGCACAATTAGCTTGTTTTGTACATTTGTATATGGGATATACATATGTATATGGGATATACATATGTATATCAGAATGATGGGTAATATTGTAATATTGAATGTATGTCTTGTCTTTAATGTTTATGATTAAATGACGATACATGAATATGAATTATAATGCATGTGATGTCGTATATAAATGACACGAGTATATGACTGAGTGGTTTATGATGCATGTTTAGTATGCTACGATGGTATAATGATATACTTGTTGTATGAATGTGCAAATTGATTAGTAATATACTGTCATGCATATATGGACTTGTCACCCTAGATTAGAAAGGGTGAAAGATATGAATACGGACATTTAATAAGTCGTACGGCTAAATATTAACCTATTAACGAATAGTATTGTCATGGAGTATCATTTATGTTTTTCTTTTAGGGTTTAATATATATGATTTAGGCTTCATCTAATTCTTTTAAAAATTTTAGGTTAATTTTTTTCTTTTAAAGTTTTAGTATTTTGGGTTTCTACTATAGGGTGGTTAGCATTTACTTTTAAGGTTCATCTTCTTCTTTTATGTTTCATCTTTTTGTTTTAGATTTTCATTAATATATGTTTTAATTATTTTTATTAAAAAAAAAAGAATAAGAATTATAAATTAAGTATTGATGGTTTCTCTCCATGTCACATATTGTCATATAATCAAAGCTATATAGCTACCCCACGAGTGACCTAATCACGACTCTATAAACTACGCCTCTGGACTAGATTACAATAATTGTAGTCAATCAAGGTCGTTATTCTCAGTCTGCATTGAAAATTGTCCATCGACGCATGCCTTGGGGACGTGATTGATGTATTTCCCCTTAAAAAATATTTTAACCTTTAAGATTCTGAAAAATTGATTTTTTTTAAGGGAGTTCACTAATTATGTTCCGATGCACGCATCTTAGCTACCTGTGCAGACGATCCAAACTCATTTGTTATGTATCCCGACACCATTCAAAACATGACATGTTTATGCTTCAAGTATGAATTAGTCAACGATGCTGACATTTTCTAATCGACATTGTGGAGAACTTTATCTAAACCATCAATTGTTTTGTAGGAGAATTCTACAATGCCGACCTTGACAGTTAGATAAAGCTCTCCACTATACAGATCAGAAAATGTTGGCATCATAGACAAACTCTTTTTTGTAATATAAAAAATCTCAACCGTTAACAATCAAGTGGTACTATGCGGAGGTCAGCATGGTAGAATTCAAAAAATTTGACGGTTAGATAAAGTTCCCCACTATACAGATCAAAAAATTGCGGCATCATAGACAAACTCTTTTTTGTAATATAAAAAATCTCAACCGTTAACAATCAGGTGGTACTATGCGGAGGTCAGCATAATAGAATTCTCTTTCAAGTATGGGTTCTACCGGTTATGCATACATGTCATTGATATGTCTTCTGCTAAATGATCTTGAATTACATAACAAATACTCTATCTGAGCATACAATTATTTTCGATGCTAGCCAACTGAATATAATTGGTGTAGATATTAAAAAGAAAA
>JAUPMG010179445.1:0-10421 GCA_031762675.1 Pachysandra terminalis
AGAGGGTTAGGTTGAGTGCCTTCGAAGAGTCTCATGTTACATGTGATCCAAATAGTCCAAGCAAAGATTACAAATGATGTTGTGATGTCGGGTTTCATGGTCAAAGTCTCAGAGTCCTTATTCAGTAGGCACTTGATGCATTCCAGAAATGTTCCGCAGCTTTCAAGTTCATACAATGTTCTCCCAGTAGATGCGAACCACACTGCACGAGAGAAAAGGCATTTAGTTAATAAGTGTAGAGCGTCTTCATTTTGCTCATTGCAAAGGCTGCAGGTTTCCTTGGGGATCTATAATCTTGCATTGAGTAGATCATTTGTACATATGACATTGGTAGCACATTTCCATGAGAAGAATCCGATTTTGTGGGGGATAGGAAGATGCCAAATTTTGAGCCATTGATTAGGAATGATATTACCACGATCGACATACTTTGAGAGAAGGTGGTAACTAGAGGCTAAACAAAACAAACCAGACGAGGTGAATTTCCAAACCGGGAGGTCGGAGGACAATTGGGATTAAAGGTAATCTGTTCAATTTTTTCTGCAATTCAATCAGGCCAGAAGTCTCTGAGTTCTCTACTTTTCCAGCACCTGTGATCAAAATCAATAAACTCAGACATATCATCAGTACACAAGCCATAATCCACAAAGTCCTGATTATCTAAATCAATGAGGTTTCTCCAGAGCATTCGTTGTATGGATTTTCCATCAGCAATGATCCATTTCACTCCACTGAGAAGATTCCCTTTGATTTTAGTTATCTGCTTCCAAAGGTGTGAGTCTGTAGATTTGGCATGGAATCAAGAAAGCTATTTCATCTAAAGTATTTACTAACAAAAAAGGATGCATGGAATGAGTTGGGGTTCTTTAGCAGTTCCCACACTCATTTGAGTAAGAGGGCATCATTCAAGAACTGTGGGCTTTTCATGTCAAGGCCACTAGCTAGAGTGACGCAAATCAAGGTGGACCTTTCGGGTTAAGAGTAGCTGCTTTCCAACCAGCAAGCTTAGAAGAGACCCAGGACATTAGATCGGAGAACATGTTTTTCCTAGGTCTTCCCGGGCCACAAGGCATTCTGAGATATGATTTGAAACATTTAGTCCAATGACGATTGAATGTTATTGCCATGTCAGCAATTTCCTTTCTCTTTATGCAGGGGCTGGTAATGAATTGGGAATTTTCCAGATTAATATTATGGCCTGCAGAATGGCAAAATATTTAATGATTTCAATAAGATTAGAGCAAGTATTGCCATTGGCTCTACCAAAAAGTAATATATCATCTGCATATGATAGATGAGTGAGAGAAGGTCCTTCCATACTGAGTTGCATTCCACGTATGAGGCTAAGACTCTCAGCCCGAATTCGCATAGATGATAGGACTTGCTGGCATAGTATAAATATGTAGGGCGAAAGGGGGTTCCCCTATCGTAGCCCTCGCTTAGGTTCAAAATAACCACAAGGAACACCATTTATCAAGATGCTATAGAAAACAGAGATGATACATCGCATGATGAGAAAGATCCATTTTCAATGAAGTTGAAAGCGTTTAAAGATCTTTCAATGAAATCCTAGCTAAGTCTGTTATAGGCTTTGCAAAGGTCTAGTTTTAACCCAAAGAGACCCCTCTTCCCTTTTTTATTTTATTTATAGTATGTAGTGCTTCCTGCGCAACGATCATATTATCATGTATGTTTCTTTTGGGCACGAAGGCACTTTGATTGGGGGAGAAGATCTTGTCCAAGAGGTCCCTCATTCGATTGACCATAATTCTAGAAATTATCTTGTAACAGATGTTGCATAGATTTATGGGTCGGTAATCCTTAAGACTTCTAGTGCTCTCGGTCTTGGGTATTGGTGCAATGTGTGTGTGGTTAAGTTCTTTGGCAAGGTAACCAAAGGAGAAGAAGTCTTGGATAATAACACACACATCAGACCCAATAGTATTCCAAAACACTTTGTAAAATATACCCTAGAAACCATCTGGGCCTAGACTTTTCAATGGGCCAAGCTAGTTAACAGCATTATGGATCTCCAGTTCAGACACTGGGGCAAGAAAGGAATGGTTGTCCTCATGAGAGATCAAGGGTGTAATGAACTCAACAGGGTCAAGTTCAACTGGGGCAGTTTGGTCACGGTATGTTGTTTGTAAATTACAACTTTTCAGTGTGTGTAAATTACAACTGTCCTCTGTGAGTATGTTCCCTCATGTTTAATTAGTACATGAAGCATATATTGTTTATGTTTACATACCTTGTGTAAGATGTAAAACTCTATAAAGTTTAAAACCTTTGTGATTTTATTCTTCAAAAATTTTTCTTTACTTTCTGTATTTAAGCTTCATTATTTTTGCATTTTTCTTTGGCTCTTGTTGTGGTAAAACCCATACATTTGTTACTGTTTCAAAGTCCATATCCTGTTGGCCGATTTGTAAAGTGTAGCGCAGGCTTTAAGGAATCTGGTTTTAGGCACCTGAAACATCAAAGTAACAGAAGGTCTTAGGTACCAATCACAGTTATGGAAGAAGGAAAATTACCAATAGTACATGAATGCTTAGGTACATTGGTAGGAAAATCTGAAGACGATTGTAATCATATGATACATATAGATAAAAAAATCTGAACAAAATCTAAATATTATTAGTGCAACTTTAAATCCTGTATCTGATATGTTAGGTGGTCTGATTAACCAGATCGACCATAGACAAACTACACATCAACATTATATCGGAAAAAAAATTCGATTCTACTGATTTCAACTTAAACAAAGAAGAAATCAATAACACTGCACATAAGCACTATATCGAGAAAAAAATCGATTCCATTGATTTAAACTTAAATCAAGAAGAAATCAATAACACTTCTGGAATGGATTTTCTTGGCGACAAAAAACAACCAAGATTATTCTATGGAAACAAAGAAGAAATAAAAACCATTAATTCTTCTTTTGATTATAATGAAGATGAATATAATAGTATTAAAGAAATCTTAGATTATTGGAGAGAAATTTATAAAGATCCAAAATTCTCGATTTCTGAAAGAAATAATATTTTAGAATAAATACAAACCGCATATTTGCAAAATGAAGATTTATTGCTTCATTTTAACTATTCAATTGCTCTAATAACAGATTCTAGTGAAGATGAATCTAATGATTCAGATTTTCATCATTCTACTAATATGGTAAATGATGAAGAAACTAGTGATACTGATAGTGAAAAAATACTACTCCAACACACTCAGCCAGTTCTTCGAAAAAGAGAACAATTGAAATACCTTTACCAAAATTCTTCAACGAAGATGAATTCTATGAATCCTAAAAGGATTTTATTCGAACAGTTAATGTGCAAGATGAACCAAGTCCTTCATATACCAAGAAAGATGATTTAAATAAGTTTTATGTTGCAAACAATGGAACTAATTTAGATCTTTAAAAAATCTCTTTTAAAGATCAACTCAAAACAATTGATGATTGGGCACAATCATTGTCCATTCTCATAACCAATTATAAAACTCTTTGGACTAAAGAAAAGTTCTTAGATTACATTGCTGCAACACTTCAAGGAGATGTGGTATAGTGGTTACGTCAATGAGAAAAATCCGACGAAGGTAAAAAGCTAAAAGCTGATCTTCTTGAAAATTTTAATTCCTTTGACGATATACTTTTTTCTTTTTCCACATTAGTTAAAGAAAATTTATGTTGATACACATGCGAACAAAATCTTCAACAAGATGCAAATTACATACTTTTGAAACTCGAATTATGTGATATCTGTCGCTTTGAAGAATTTGTCGAAACCTTTAAGAAGTATTATTTCCAGATAAACCCTCCTTGAAATATACATCGGTTAGAACAATGCTTTCATAAAATCCCAAACCCATGGGATGAATTGTCTCTTAAAAATTATCATGACTGGTTAACCAAACTAGGAAAATCGGATAATTTAGGCTTAAGAATAAACTATGTCTTAAGACTAATTTCAGATCAATGTCTTAACCTGAAAGCGAAAAAATAAGTTAGAAATCAAATCACAAACTCTAAACAGGGAGAACAATGTTACGATAAAATCCTAAAAGAAACATGGAAGATTGGATGTAATCCACAAAGAAAGAAATCTTTTAAGAAGAAAAGATTTATTTGGCAACCTTGGAAAAAACGAAAATACTTTTTTCCTAAGAAAAACTTTATTCGCAAAAGGAAACAAAATAACTCTACACCAACAAAGTGTAAATGTTTTGTTTGTAATGAAGAAAGGACATTATGCGAATAATTGTCATAAAGAAGAAAAAAGCATTAAGAAAATTGTAACGCCCCTCAGATTTGTTATTTCTTCTATTTCGGAGCGTTTCTGTAATTATATTGGCCAGCTCTTCAGAACCCTTATGATGTTCTTTGCTTTACACCCTAGACCCCTCTCTTTAAAGAACTTGGATGGTTGAGATTAAATCTCCCATCCAAGAGCTTAATAGAGGGTTGAGATTCTTTCTCTCTTTAGAGAATAGGGTTTAGGCCTAAACCCTAAACTCTTGTGTTTGTTTTTGTGTTGGAGAAGATTGTTAGAGGAGCTCAAGAAGGAAGAGGGGAAGAGGAAGAAGAAGAGGCTTGACGAATCATCTTCAAACATCAATTTCGTGCAAGAAGATTGCTGGAAAATAGGTAAGTGCATTGTGTGCATTTACAGTGTTTTGATTTGAGATTTTTGTGTGTGTTTCTCTTTAAATGAATGAAAGCATCGAAGAGTTCATGCTATGTGAATGTTCTACATGTTAAATCTATTGATTGTTGAACATATGATGAATTGGAAGAAGGATTATATACACATTCAAGGTCAAATTACTAAATGAGTATTTGCTATGTGTTTCCTATGATTTTCATGTTTGACAATTATGATTGTTTGAGATTAGTATGTGGATTGATTCATGTTGTTAAACCTGTGTTTTCGGACCTAGATTTCCCAGAAAACACAAGAATCTAGGGTGGTTTTGATTAGAAATTCGACAGGTGCGAATATGGGCAGAAAAATCCAGAATCGCATCTGTCTGTGAGTTCGTCGGTGCGCCGACGGAGGCCGGTGGGTGAAAAACACACCCACCGAGCGCACACCGATGGAAACCCTTGAGGGTGAATTGTCGATGGGTGGTCGGTGAGACCGACGGACCCGCCGACCAAACAAAGTGCAGACAGGTCCCTGTCGGCGAGTGAATCGGTCCACTGATGGACCCATCAACAGGGACTAGGACTATTTAATATTGGTGGTCAATGAGTCTTCAGTGACACCGACGGACTCACCGATGGACTTCGAGGGATCCGTCGGTGACACAGACGGGACCCACCGACGAAGATGAAGTGCTTGGACTTTTGGGGTCGGCGAGTCGTCGGTGAAACTGACCACACTCGCTGACAGGCGTCGGGGAGTGCGTTGGTCCGCCGACGGACTCACCGACAGCACAGTGTTTTCCCTATTCGAGGGGTACATTGACCCACCGACCGGACCCGCTGAGATGGGATCTTTCTTGGGATTTTAGTGGGGATTTCAATATGAAAGTTGCCTTGTTCCATTGGTCTTATGTGACAAATGTTTTGTGTTTCCATTACATGCCTAATATATATCAAAGCATTGTTAAATGATGAACGTGATGCGTTTGCACTTCATATCATGTTATGATTGTGACATACATCGTTATGTGCTTTCCTTTCAAGATCTCTATATGATTGAAGTATGATGGGAATGTTAATGATTACGATGCATTCATTTAGGTGTTTGCTTAATATCATGCATCTAATGGCCATGCATGCATATGCAGTCCTTGTAAGGACTCAGATCACAGATTACCCCTAGATCCTTTAAGAAGGACGAGAGGGCAAATGTGAGGATACTTGGGCTCTAGGATGAGATCCAAATGAGAGTTAAGACTGTATGCCATGTTCAGCAAGTGCGACTTCTGGTAAGATGAAGTGAAATTCTTGGGACACGTTGTCTCCAAGGAAGGCATATAAGTAGACTTGGCTAAAGTGGAAGCAGTGATGGATTGGGATAGACCATGGAACGTGACTGAGATTCACAGCTTCTTGGGACTCGCGGGCTATTATCTTCGTTTCATCGAAGGCTTTTCTCGCATTGCAGTACCTCTCACCCGCCTCACCAGGAAGGATGTCAGATACCAGTGGACAGAGGAATGTGAGGAGGCTTTCTAAGAACTGAAGAAGAGGTTGACCACCGCCCCAATGTTGACACTCCCGCGGAGTGGAGTTTTGTTTGAGATCTACGCCGAAGCTTCGCTCTTGGGTTTGGGCTGTGTGCTTATGCAAGATCGGAAAGTTGTGGCTTATGCTTCCCGACAATTGAAGATTCACGAGAAGAACTACCTGACTCATAACCTAGAGCTTGCTGCAGTTGTTTTTGCACTCAAGATCTGGAGGCACCACTTATACGGCGAGACGTTTCAAGTCTTCTCCGATCACAAGAGCTTGAAGTACCTATTCTCGCAAAAAGAGCAGAACTTGAGGCAACGCCGATGGATGGAGTTGGTGAACGACTACGACTTCACTCTATAGTGTCATCCGAGGAATGCGAACATTGTGGCTGACGCTCTCAGCAGGAAACCGAGGAGTCTACTTGGACACCTTCTAGTCCAAGAATGGAGTCTCCTTGAAGCACTATCAGATGTGGGAGTCAGAGTGGATATCCGCCAAGACAGAGCCAAACTATTCACCCTGGTTGTCCAGCCGAGTTTGAAGGATAGAATCGTGGAAGCACAGAAGAACGATGAGTGGCTACAAGGCTTGAGCTGCGACAAGCACAAACCAGATTATTCTATCGAAGAGGTTGGCAGCGTCAGAATGCAAAGAAGACTGTTCATACCAGATAACGATGACTTGAAGAACGAGATCTTGGGAAAGCTTCACAGATATCCCTACTCCATACACCCTGGCAACACTACAATGAATAAGGATCTGAAGAGATACTATTGGTGGAAGAAGATGAAAGTCGACATCGTTAGATTTACAGCTTGTTGTGTCATATGCCAGCAAGTCAAAGCGGAACACCAGAAGCCAGGAGGTACCCTTCAGCCTTTGCTGATTGGAGAGTGGAAAGGGGAGCAAATTTCCATGGACTTTATCGTGAGATTGCCGCAGACACGGTTGGGTCACGACATGCTATGGGTCATCATCGATCGCCTCACAAAATCTGCACATTTCATCTCATGCCGCACCACTGCTACTACAGAGGATTTGGCCGAGTTGTTCGTCAGGGAGATCGTGAGACTTCACGGGGTACCTATCACCATCGTCTCGGATATAGACTTTCACTTCTTGTCACGATTTTTGGAGGAATATACAGAAGGCGCTAGGCACCACCCTGAACTATAGCACAACACCATCCCCAGACGGACGGACAGATAAACAGAGTGAACCAGATTCTTGAAGACATGCTAAGGGCACGTGTCCTAGAATTTGGAGAATCCTGGAGCGAGCACTTCCCTTTGGTCGAATTCTCCTACAACAGCAGTTACCATGCTAGCATCGGCATAGCGCCCTTCGAAGCTTTGTATGGACGACCCTGCAGATCTCCCTTGTGTTGGAACAAGGTAGGAGAACCCGTGGATATGGGACCGGACATCATCCTTGAGACTATAGAGAAGATCAAGGTTGTCAGGGACAGGCTCCTCACAGCACAGAGCCGGTACAAGAGCTACACCGACACCAGGAGACGTAAGCTAGAGTTCGAAGTGGGAGACTGGGTTTTCCTCAAGGTTTCACCGATGAGAGGAGTATTCTGATTCGGGAAGAAAGGTAAATTAGCGCCATGATACGTGGGACTGTTCAAGATTTCCAAGAGAGTGGGAGAAGTTGCCTACTAACTACATCTGCCGCTGGACTTGTCGCAAGTTCACAATGTCTTTCACGTGTCCACGCTACGGAAATATCATCCCGACCCTTCGAGCATCATTGATTGGCAGACCATCTCCATCCGTGAGGATGTCTCGTATGAAGAGGCCCCTGTCAAGATTTTGGATCGCAAGGACAGAGTTCAACTCTCCAAAGTGACCCCGATGTTGAAGATTCAGTGGAGCCACCACGACGAGTAAGATACCACGTGGGAGCTTGAGGAGCACATCCGCCGAGAGTATCCTTACCTTTTCGAGGACCAGGTATGTTGATTTCGAGGTCGAAATCCCTTTCTCGGGGGGGGGGGGTGTAAGTTGTAACCCCCCTCAGATTTGCTATTTCTTCTATTTTGGGTCGTTTTTGTCATTTTTGGTGCTCTTAAGTGCATTTCTGTAATATCTGCCAGCTCTTAAGAACCTTTATGATGTTATTTGCTTTACACCCTAGAACCCTCTCATCAAAGAACTTGGATGGTTGAGATTAAATCTCCCATCCAAGAGCTTAATAGAGGGTTGAGATTCTTTCTCTCCTTGGAGAATAGGGTTGAGGCCTCAACCCTAAACTCTTGTGTTTGTTTTTGTGTTGGAGAAGATTTTTAGAGGAGCTCAACAAGGAAGAGCGGAAGAGGAAGAAGAAGTGTCTTAAGGATTCATCTTTAAACATCAATTCCGTGAAGAAGATTGCTGGAAAATAGGTAAGTGCATTGTGTGCATTTACAGTGTTTTGATTTGAGATTTTTGTGTGTGTTTCTCTTTAAATGAATGAAAGCATCGAAGAGTTCATGCTATGTGAATGTTCTACATGTTAAATCTATTGATTGTTGAACATATGATGAATTGGAAGATGGATTATATACACATTCAAGGTCAAATTACTGAATGAGTATTTGCTATGTGTTTCCTATGATTTTCATGTTTGACATTATGATTTTTTGAGATTAGTATGTGGATTGATTCATGTTGTCAAACTTGTATTTGTGAACCTAAATTTCCCAAAAAACACAGGAATCTAGGGTGATTTTGATTAGAAATTCGACAGGTGCGAATCTGGGCAGAAAAACCCAAATTCGCGTGTCTCGGCGAGTTCGTCGGTGTGCCGATAGACCCACTGACAGAGGCCGTTGGATGAAAACACTCCCACCGAGCGCACACCGATGGAAACCCTTGAGGGTGAATTGTCGGTGTGTGGTCGGTGAGACCGACGGACCCACTGACCAAACAAGGTGCAAATAGGTCCCTGTCAGCGAGTGAATCGGTTCACCGACGGTCCCACCGACAGGGACGAGGACTATTTAATATTGGTGGTCGGTGAGTCGTCGGTGACATCGACGAACTCACCGATGGACTATGGGGGATCCGTCGGTGACACCGACGGGACCTACCGACGAAGATGAAGTGCTTCGACTTTTGGGGTTGGCGATTTGTCGGTGAGACAGACCACACTTGCCGACTGGCGTCGGTCCTCCGACGGACTCACCGAAAGCACAGTGTTTTCCTTATTCGGGGGGGATATTGACCCACCGACCGGACCCGCCGAGATGGGCTCTTGCTTGGGATTTTAGTGGGGATTTCAGTATGCAAGATGCCCTGTTCTGTTGGTGTTATGTGACAAATGTTTTGTGTTTCCATTACATGCCTATTATATATCAAAGCATTGTTGAATGATGAACATGACACGCTTGCACTTCATATCATGTTATGATTGTGAGATACATCGTTAAGTGCTTTCCTTTCAAGATCTCTATATGATTGAAGTAGGATGGGAATGTCAATGATTCTGATGCATTCATTTAGTTGTTTGCTTAATATCATGCATCTAATGGCCATGCATGCATATGCAGTCCTTGTGAAGACTTAGACCATAGATTACCCCTAGATCCTTTAAGAAGGACGAGAGGGCAAATGTGGGGATACTTGGGCTCTAGGATGAGACCCATATGAGTGTTAAGACTCTGTTGTCCCATGAGGTTCTATATTTATTATAAATCCAATTTGATTTAAGAGTGAGGGATTAGCTACCCCAAGAGCCCACGGATACCTATATATATCGTATTATATATATAGAGCGTAATTGCGATTGATAATTGTGAGTGGGTACAATGCCACGGAGGGAAGTTCATGAAAATGATGCCCTTGGACAATCCTGTTGAGATGGTGCATCCTCGATAATAATAAAAGTGGGGCATGAATTCCCGGGGGTCGCAAGTCCCTTAAAACTGTGTTGTACACACAGAATCATCGAGGCCTCCTTAGCCCTAAAGGGGTCGTGTATCTGAGGATAGATACATGGTGGTGCAGTTTGGATCAGGCGTGGGCATATAACACATCCTAATATCAACGACATGCATTTGCATCCACGTGATTTCTTAGGCTATCTGTTGGGTCGATTATGAACTGTTCATGACATTGCATATAAATGAATGAACGCTTGCATAGATCATGGCATCGCATGTATATACAAGCATCCTAATTATTACACTTTATCTGCACATTGTATTTACTGGGCGTGTAGCTCAAGCCTTTGGCTCCTAACA
>JAUPMG010179456.1:0-10421 GCA_031762675.1 Pachysandra terminalis
CCAACATTCTTTTTATTACCTTGTTCTTGAATTTCTTTATTATTAGACTCCATCAACAAACCCAACAAATCATCATTATTTGATTCAGCCAAATTGATAGCCTTTTCTCTCTTATTGATGATATCGATCAATAGAGCTCACATCTCTCTATCAATTTGCTTCATCCTTTTGTTCATCTTTGTTGGTAAAAACCTACATCCACAAGTGGTGCGGAATGAAGGGAGTTCATCTATGCAGACAATAAAGACGAGTGGTGCTCGCTGAATAAGTCCAGAAGACGATTCAACGCAGCAACAACAGAAATTAAGAGGGAGTCTTTATTTTGTGTAAGTTCCGATTGGTGTTTTGTGAGAACCCTGAAATTGAGAAATTTAATAAAAGGGTAATTTGGTAATTTTTGTGTCATGGCAAGGCCACGAATGGAAAAAAAAATGCAGTTGACGTAAAATTTTGTGTTTATATAAAAATTATAAACTAAGTAAATTAGGAAAATAAATAAATATGTTGTTTGGTGACACCTAAGAAAGGTATTACCTAAGATGGATCCTAGTGAAGCTAATAGCTTCTTGTAGAAGCTAGTAATACCCCAAGTGTAGTGTGACCTAAAGGACCTTAGCAAACTTGTGTTTTAGCTTCATTAGGAAGCTAGCAACACCCATTTGGGTGTATTCCCAATTAGACTTTAGTAAACCCAAAGAAGCTTCATGAAGAAGCCAAATGAGACAAGTTGTCTCTTGCCTTAATTTCTTTTTGGTTTGGGAGAAGGAAGAGAGAGAAAAGGAGAACGTGGAGAAGAAGAAGAAGAAGAAGAGAGATTCGGTGAAGAAGAAGGAGAGGAGAAGCTTGGAAGCTTGGGGATTTAGATTCTTCAACCAAGTAAGTTTATTTTGCAATTTCAAAAGAATATTAGGGTTTGTGTGGCTTTGAGTTGGATTTGTATGGTTTTGAAATTAAACCTATTATGGTTGTGATTTATAGGTTTGACCATGATTGCTGTTTTTTCTGTAAATTGGTACAATTCATGGTGAAGTTATTCTATGGAGAAGAACATACTTAGAACATTTGTAAAACCTATTGCATTTAGGAGTTTGTTTTTGTTAAGGGATGCTTGCTAGGCTATATGTAAAGCCATATGTGTTGGGTGATGTATTTAGTGTCAAAACCCAACAAGAAGGGAGAAAAGAAAAATCTGGGCAGAATTAGCTAGTGTCGATTGATCGACAGTTTCGATCGATCGATATTGTTACAGTGTGGATTTTCTATGCGTTTTACCCTAATAAAGATTTATATACAATGATATATGATTATACGAAGATGGGAGATGATATTTATGACGAGTACATGCCCAAGAATCATGTGATTAAGCCTTATTATGATTTATAGAATTTTATGTGTACACAAAATTAGGAAGTATATACTTAGTAAATTACATAGTAAATTATATGAAACACTAGAAGGTGACGTGTAAGAATGTTAAGATTTTGGTAAGAATTGGAGACTTGTATTGGGATTGGAAATTCCTCTAGAGCACCAAGTAATGACGCTATTTCTTCAAAGATGATAATTAAAGATGACTCAAGATAGTTGATGGGGGACAACTGAGATAAACTAAATTCTCTAATTAGGGATTGGTTCCCAAGATGAGATAAGTAAAACATTATACATATATGCACATAGCTTTATACTTAGTACCTGATAAGAGTTCCTCAAAGATGGAGCTAGAGTGGTGACGTGATGATTCTTACTCTTATCATCTTTATTTTGATTGAATATTGAATGCATATATATTATGTATATACTGTAGTACATGGATTTGTCTACATGGTGAAATGAGTATATTGAATTAACATTCATAATGCGTTAGGACATCAATGAGAACTATGAATCCATTGCATGACACGTAGCAAACCGGAATACGATAATGAATTATCTACTAAATGCTAACAGTAATAAAATTATTAAGCACAAATATTATGTTTTAACGCTGGCTGATGAGCCTGGGCACATCATGGTGTGGACAAGGCAACAGAGTAAGTCATTGGGAAACACATGATTGGTATTGATCAATTTTGATTATGATCTTCTCTTCTTTCGCATTAAGCACGATTGGTATGGTTAACCAGAATTGAATGACATCTTGTTATGGTTACTAGATCTGATGTTGGTGCATACATGCAGTTATTTGTGTAGAAATTCATGCATTAAAAGGACATACATGCATGAGGTCCTGGTGAGGACCAAGACCACCCGTATGCCTCGATGTCTATAGTGTGACTAGAGGTTAGTAAGAAAGAATGTGAATGGAATGGGAATGAGGTCCCGTGAAATTCCATGAAAGAGAAATTGTACCTCTATGGTGTCCCGCTGATAGGGACTATATATGTATCATAGATGATGATATGAGATGAGGGTGAGGGATTAGCTACCCCAATAGCCCAATCATCCATATGTGAAAAGAACATGAGGAATGTGAGAATGGTCTCTGCCTCAGTCCTCAGACCTTGAACAAAAGGAGGAATGCGAGAAATTGTCTCGAGCTCCTGTACTTGAATAAGGGGAATGCGAAAAAATTTCTCGAGCTCCTAAGATGAAAAGAAAATTACTTGATATATTGTGAGTGTGATATGCCATGAAGGGAATTAAGAGATGGTCTTAGCCCTTGAACAAAAAGGAGAATTAAGATATGGTCTTAGCCCCAGTTCTCAGGCATCAACATTGAATTAGTCTGAGTTGGCACTTCTCTACATAATATGATCAAGTCATATATTCGATTTATGCCTCGAACTTGAGGAAGTAAGATATGGTCTTAGCCTCAGTTCTTGGGCTTACACTTTTGCATTCACGTGTTTGATCGGCCATCTTGTTTGGTCTTATTATACTCTTCATGTTATTGCATGTAATGAACCTAGCTTGCATTGAGCATGGCATAGCATGCATGATCATATGAAAATGCTAGTGTTCTTTTGCTTTTACTCTATATACTTGCTGGGTCATGTACCTCAGGCCTTTTGGCCCTAAACATTTCAGGTAGCCGGAATAAAGATAGGAGGTATTGGCTTCTGGATACAACTCAGACACATGGTGAGTTAATTCTAAAACCATTAGATTTATTTCATATAAGTTTCGATGTGATTGATACGTAATTAGGTTTCATGTATTTTAATTACATTTATTTTTCCGCTGTGAACCTACGGTAAATTGTAGGTTTTCTCTAAGAGAGTAGCGTGTGTGGTACCACCCCCTTAGTTAGTAGCGAGTGAGTGTTTGGATTGGGGGTGAGACTCTCGACTTGGAATTCAGGACTACCCTCGTGCTGACATGAGTGGTGTCTTGGAATTCGAGTCGTGACAGTGTCCGTCGCCATGGGTTAGCGCCTAAAATGAGGATGGAATTTTCGGCAGTTCCTAGTGGCCTGTGCCCGAAATAATGTTATTGATTTGGTAAAATGAGGGGAACTTAACTAGGTACATGAGCTTAGTTCATCATTCATATCATACTTGCGTTCTTGTTTGAGCATCTGCATGTTATCATAACATTTTGCATATCCTTCTTCATCCGGTAACTCATTATGGTTAGATTTGGTTTTTCTTGTATAAATTGAATTGGTTTTTTTTTAAGTATTATTTAATTAATAATATCTTATGAAGATGGACGACAGATAGGGTCTTACTAGGCATTCAAAGCTTACGCGACCTATCATGTTGCAGGTGATGATAAGTAGAAGCTGACAGAGACTGGATGCTAATTCGCTTCAGGACAGCATTTCATTCCCAGTTGATGATGATAGAGTATATAAGGAGTTTATTGTATTGTAGTCTTGGTTGTAATTATTGTAATTTTAATATTTTACTTGTGACTCTTCTGAAGTCACAAGGGCTTATGTAATCTTATTGTGTCTTTGACTTCCTCACTCTGATTATTTAATAAAGGTAATGCATTTTACTTTTATGCTTGTAATTTCACATGGCAATCCGCATTTCAGCAATGGAACCTGAAGGTTGCACAATGGGATCAATGCCTCCCACCTAGGGATTCGGGCTACTGGTTTTGTGGTGTGACAGATTGGTATCAGAGCATAAGGTTTATTCAGACCTAAAGCCATTCAGCAATTTTTCATCCTAGGTCAAACCTAAGTTGTCTAAGTCTGACTATGTCAGATTCAGATTAGAATGATAGTAAGTCTAAGGACCTACTAGGAGTTTGGAAATAGGAAAGATAGTAGGGTCAGAACTAGAGAGAGTAGCTGAATTATAGATAGTTGACCTGCTTGTGAGGATAGTAAGATAGTGTTTTATGGTGAGAGGAATAGAATACTATGAAGATAGATATGTGAGGATGAGAAGGAGTGTTGATTTTGTTTATACACCTTAAAGATAGTTGACTTGGGAGCAAGTGTGAACTTGCTTCCTTACTCGGTGTACGTGCAACTTGGCTTAGGAGAGTTAAAGCTCACGACGATTATCTTGCAGCTAGCTGATAGATCTCTTAAGAAACTGTGTGGCATCGTTGAAGATGTGATCATACGAGTCGATAAGTTTTACTTCCCAGTAGACTTTATCATTCTTCAAACAGAACCTGTCCAAATTCCCGATAGACACATTCCTATCATCCTTGGACATCCCTTCTTGGCTATAGCTAATGCTTGCATTAACAGTAGGACTGGGGTGATGGAATTGTCCTTTCGGAATATGAATTTCAAACTAAACATCTTCAATGCATTTCAGCATCCACTAGATGTGAGTGAGTGTTTCCTCCTAGACATCGTTGAAGAATCAGTAAAGGACTCACTCCCTCACCTATTGATGGACGATCCATTAGAGGCATGTTTGGCACACTTTGGTGTAGAAACTTTTGAGGTAGAGAGTTACATTAGTGAGGTTAATTCCTTACTTGATAAAGCTGTCACCCTAGACTCTCGTCCTTGGAGAGTGATACATGATTGTAGGTGTGATGTGCACATATGTCTAATATGTGAATGTATATATATGTAATTACATAGACTTTTTGTTTCATACGTAGAGACTTGTCACATGTGTGTAGATGACTGGAGGTAGAAGGAATCAGACAGCAGGAAAGGGCACTTCCGGTGGGGATGCAGAACCTCAGTTGACTGGGATTTATCAGGTCTTAGGAGACATGGCCGCTTCTCTTCAAAGAGAACAAAAGATGAGGAAATCTTAACTGGTTCTTAGGATAGGAGGTGGTTGATTATCCTTGTTGGAAAAGTTTAAGAAGTTGACACCACCATCCTTTGATGGTAGGGGAGAGCCGACGTGGGCTCAAGACTGGATGTAGGAGTTGGAGAAGATGTTTAGGGCTATGGACTGCTCGGTAGATAAGAAGGTTCGTCTGGCTGCATTTATGCTGAAAGGAGAAGCCTACCATTGGTGGAAGATGATCGAGAGGGCTCATGGGGAAGTAAACGAGTTGGAGGAATTCAGGAGACAGTTCTACAAAACCTACTTCCTTAGTAGCTACAAGCGGCAAAAGGCCATGGAGTTTCTTAAACTGGAACAAGGTTCCCACACTGTTGGCCAATATGAGGGCCAATTCACTATGCTTTCTCGTTTTGCACCCCAAATGGTGGCCAATGAGGAGGACAAGGCCGCGAAGTTTAAGGAAGGGACTGCTTCCAGCTATCAGGTCAAAAGTGGTGTCCCATGGCTTCAGAACTTACCTTCATGTCCTTGATTGCACCCGATGGTTTGATAGGGATAATGATCAGCATAATCAATAGAGATTGTCGGGAGAGGATTCGAGTTGAAGGTCAAGGACAAGGAGCAAACCGTTGACCACCGTCTCAAGGGAAAGTTCATGCCTTGACAGACGAGACTTTTCCACGGGATGACGAGGCCACCAATGCAGTGGTGGAAGGTACACTTAGTATCTTTCATACACCTACAAGTAAACTGTTTAATTCTGGTGCCACACACTCCATCTCTACACAGTTTATGCATGATTTGGGTCTTAGATCGTCTATTATGAGTGATCCATTATGTGTACAAACCTAGTTGGAGGAACAGTTACACTTGACTAAATATGCTTTGATTGTGTAGTGAGAGTAGAAGATCTCAATCTAGAAGCAGATTTGGTAGTACTGTCCATGTAGAACTTCGACATCATCTTGGGCATCGATTGGCTAGCTTCTTATCATGCCAAGGTGGACTATTTCGCGAAAGTTATTTCTTTTGACACTCCTGAAGGGAAAGGCATTAGAATTTTGGGAGACCAAAAGGATGCCTATCAGACGGAATACTTAGGATTCTCAAAAGAAAATAAGGGGAGAGTCTATAAAGGAGATTCCTATAGACAAGGACTATGCTAAAGTATTTCAGGAGATATTATGACTACCATCTTTAAGGGAGGTAGAGTTCTGCATTGAGTTGGTGCAAAACACTCCTCTAATTTCACTCGCCGTATGGTACCAGTGGAATTGAGAGAACTCAAGGAACAACTTGATGAACTGATGAGAATGTGATTTATTAGACCGAGTGTTTCACCGTGGGGAGCACCAGTGATATTTGTGAAGAACGATGGATCTATGCGGTTGTGCATCCAGGCAACTCAAATTCCATGAACGCAACTACCCCACTCATGACTTAGAGTTAGTCACCGTAGTGTTTGCATTGAAGTTGTGAAAGCATTATTTGTACAGAGAAGACTTTGAACTCTTTACTAACCAAAAGAGTTTGAAGTATTTTTCACTCAAAAGGAGTTGAACATGAGGCAGAGAAGGTGGATGGAGTTGGTCCACGATTATGTAACCATGCTTCAGTACCACCCTGGTAAGGCAAATGTAGTGGCGGGTGCTCTAAGCAAAAAATCAAGGAGTACATTGGCATGTCTGATGAGACAAGAACAGAATCTGGTGGAGGCACTTAGTGCTTTGGATATTAGGACCAATGGGGAAGGGAGTGATGGATTATTATTCAACCTTATGGCTAGACCGTCCCTATTGGATAGGATTACTGAAAGACAGAAGTCAGGCCTAGGCCTACAGTTATTGGCTACAGATGAGACTAAACCAGACTAGTTGTTGCAGACTGATGAAGTGGTTAGATTTATAGGCAGACTATGTGTTCCAAGTGATGACTCGGTACGGAGGAAAATTTTGGAAGAGGCACACAAGTCCAGATATTCCATACATCCAGGAGGTACTAAGATGTATCGCGATCTTATGAGAATATATTAGTGGACCGAGATGAAGAGGGATGTAGCTGAATTTGTAGCTAGATACCTCACTTGCCAACAAGTTAAGGCTGAACATATGAAGATAGTCGGATTACTTCATCCATTACCTATCTCTGAATGGAAGTGGGAGCATGTGACCATGGATTTCATGGTGGGACTGCTTAAGTCCAAATCAAAAAGTGACTCAATCTGGATGATTGTGGACAGATTTACCAAGTCAGCTCAATTCTGCCATGTAAAGATCACAGCTTCCAGAGACGAAATGGCATGACTGTGTGTAAAAGAGATAGTGAGACTACAGCATTGTGTCAGACAGAGATACTAGATTCACATCTGAGTTTTGGGCGAGCTTGCAGAAGGCACTGGGTACACAACTAAATATTAGTACTGTCTTCCACCCTCAGACAGATGGATAGACCAAGTGGGTCAATCAGATACTTGAAGATGTGCTGAGAGCTTGTGTAATGGACTTCAAGGGGAGTTGGAGTGACCATCTTCCTCTAGCTGATTTTTCCTACAATAATAGTTATCACCCAAGTATTGGCATGGCACCGTTTGAGGCAATGTATGGACGGTCATGTAGATCACCATTATGTTGGACAGACGTGGGTGAGAGTAGTGTGCTTGGGCCTGAGGTTATCCAAGAGTCTACTAAGAAACTGAAGCTAATTAGAGAATGACTACTAGTAGCTCAGAGTCTTTAGAAGAGCTATGCAAATCATAGGAGATGAGAGCTACAATTTGAAGTAGGTGATCATGCATTCCTTATGGTTTCACCAATGAAGGGAGTGATGTGGTTCGGTAAGAAAGGGAAGCTTGCACCTAGATTTGTTGGACCATTTGAGGTATTGAAATGCTTGGGAGATGTTGCTTACCGTCTTGCATTACCACCTTAGATGGGTGCAATCCACAATGTTTTCCATGTGTTGATGCTAAGGAAATAAGAGCCTGACCCATCACATGTCCTGGATTGGACTGAACTACCGCTTAGAGAGGATGTGCCTTATGAAGAAACACCGGTGAGGATCATGGACCAGAAGGAGCAAATATTAAGAACAAAGACCATTCCACTTGTGAAAGTGCAGTGGAAACACCATGATGAAGCTGAAGCATCGTGGGAGCTGGAATCAGAGATTTAGAAACGATATCCGGCATTTTTTATGAAACAAGGTACGTACATTTTCGGGAAAGAATTTCTTTAAGGGAGGTAGGCTGTAGTGACCCTGACCCCACTCATTGATTGAATGATTAAATCCTATTTAATGAACTAAATCGACCTTGGAGATTAAGTGTAAGGGTATTGGTTGGATTGGGTTATTTTTTAATTTAAGAGAAATGGTGGGTAACTTATGTAATTTAATGTATTTCAGGAGATTTGGGCTTGGGCCCCAAAGAATGAACTAAACTTGGCTTTGGGATGGTTATAAGGCCCATGTTTTTGAGGTAAGGACACATTAGTAATTTCAAACTATTTAAATCAGTTTGTGTGAGAGAGGGAAAGTTCCCACTAACACACCCACCTTCCTAATAGGCTTGTGTGTGGGAAAACTGTCAAGTTGGAAGTGCACGACCAAAAGGAAGTGAAAGGATTTTCTAGTTTTTGCTCAAGAAGAAAGAAGGAAGAAAAGGATAAAAGGAGAAGAAGGAAAAAAGGCTGGAGAAAGTATGATCATCCTTTCTTGAGGGTTTTCCAAAAATAGCTTGGAAAAGAGGTAGAATTTTCTGAAGTTCTTACGGTAGTTGTTTTTATAGGATTATAGTGATTCTATAGGACTAAGCATCTAGATCTCATAAATTTTTATGTTGACATGTGATAAATTATGCTGATACAGTATGATAATTATATTTGTGTTGATTTTGATCCCTAGTGTGAAGATGTGAAATCATTGTCTTGAATCATGAGAAAATAAGTCGAATTATACATGTAAATCCTAGGTGAATCATAGGTTTTGTTTCTATTATGATGATTAATTGTTTGATGTGTTAATCCAAGTTTTGGGATGTTTAAAAGTGTGAAATTATGTTGGTTAAATTTTGGGCACGAAGCCCTATGTAATTGGTAAAAATATGGGTAATTATAGACCCTCAGCAGGTAGCTCGTTAGCTACCGAGCCAATCTACCGAGAGGTCCAGACTCTCAGGTGTATCTACTAGAGGTCGGTAGCTGCCGAGCCAGCTACCGAGAAGCTCTTAGCAAATAGCTCGGTACTACCGAGCTCCAATTGAGTTCAAATTTTGAGGATATCTTGGTTTGAGGGTGCATAACATGTGTGTGGTGTTTGTTTTTGTGCAAAACATGTCTATAACATTTTGTGCAATGAAATGTATTACTTGCCCCAGTTTATAGTATGACATGACTAAGTAAGATATGATATGAGGTTTGATAAGGTTCCAGGGTATCATAACATGTTATAAAAGTGTATTAAATGATGTTAAAAGGATTCACTATAAACATATGGTTTTTGCCGAGGGTCCAAAACTGCCGGCGAATGTCTCCAGCCCATCGTCAATTCCTTTGTCGGTGATCACGGAGACCCCCACTCTATCCTTGGTCGGGGAAAGCATTCTTGGCGGATGAGACGGCGGTTTAACTTGACCGTCGACAATGTTTGGGCCTATCGTTAGCGGTCAAAAACCGTTGTTACATATACCATTGGCGGCGGGCCAAACTGTCGAGGAAGATTTAATGGACGACGGCTTTTAAAACCGCTATCAATTATGGTACAATATGCGGCGGTCCAATACCGCTGTCAAAAGACTAAGATATGAACTTTAGACAACGGGTTTTTTGCCCACCACCAATAATTGAGAATCGTCGGCAGTCATAAACCACTGTTAGGAACATCAATAAATATTTGTTGGTCATTCCGCAGCGATATAGACCGCCGACACATGTAGGACTTAACGGCGGTCTCATAAGACTGTCGTTAAATACCTGTATTTGTTTTTTAAATAATTTCCTTATTTCTACAGGATTACGAACCTGCAAATAAATACAATTCAATTCTATGAATCCTGTAGAAGAAAAAACACCATTCAATTAAACCGACAAGTAAACCTATAAAATAAACTTAATTATATATATAATATATATTAATAGCAGCCACACATGTTATGATCAAGACCAGATCTAAGGTGATACCAAACACAACTAAAGTCTATTACATTAGATCATAAAATAAATACAAATTTCCAAGGTAATATATACAAATGCCAATAGGGATTGTGAG
>JAUPMG010179477.1:0-10421 GCA_031762675.1 Pachysandra terminalis
ATAATATATAATAATGATGATCTGAAATATAAGTAATATGATAATGAAATCAGAATAATGAATGATGATAAATAACAGCAATATGTTCTCTCACCAAATCTCACCTTCACATGGTCCTTTTATCATGCTAGATGCCTAAGTCTATATGATAATCATATTTAGTACATCATACACCAGATAACCTCAATAATGTTAACAAACACATGATAATGCAATATGCATGAAGTCTGGTATTCGAATGGCTCAAATCCCCACACTAATTAATCAAACATTGAGCAAGAATGTCTTCTCGAACCACTCCCCCCATACAGATCCACTCTCAAACATTGAGCAAGAATGTCATCGGCAGGCTGCCGGCGAGATCTCGGCGCGCCGGTTGGTCCATCCCAAAGAGGATTTGTTGGCCTGGTTCAATCGGCAAGCTTCCGGCAGGCTGCCGGCACGCCGGTTGGGCTGGGCTAACAGGGTTGATTTATCTGGGCAACCGGTAGGCTCCACAGGCATCCCGGATGGCATCCGGTAGGCTGGGCAGTAGCCTACCCTACCTGGATTAGGTTTTATCTGCATCCGGTTAGGCCGTCGGTGCACAAGAAGATGTTTTAGGTCTTGGGAGTTTTTAGGGATATTTGTCTTGACCTCCTAAGTATTCTTGCATCATTATTTGGTCAATAGTTTCACTAGTTTATAGCAGATCTTTAATAATATTGGATCTTAGTTGATTTTTATGGTTTTAATCTTAACCTCCATTGCATAAGCAATTAATTTCACACCATGTTTCTAGTTTTTATAAATAAGATCATGGGGAATGGTTTTACATGCATGAAAGAATGGAAATCCCCAAGATATGACATTAGATGGAAAGTAAATACACAAGAATAAAGGAAAACTCACTTTAGAAGTGCTGACGGTATGGCTGCCATTGATGTTCTGCTATTTCTTGTCTAGCTTTGGTTTCTTCACCTTCTCCTTGTTCATTCTAGTTGATCCCATGAATCTAAATGTGTTTATATGGTTTACTTTACCTATTTAGTCCTATTCACTTATTTTAGGAGTTGTATTTGTATTAGGATAGGTCGTTAGTGTTTATTTGTAATCCTAAAGTCCTATTTTGTTTTAACTTAATCTTTAAATTACCTTATGGGCTTATCACAAAAATTAGTTATTAATTACTCTAATTAGGCCATAGTTAATTTACGTGGGCTTTAATCTAAATGGGCCTTACTTAAGTCCAGCTTAATTAAGTGTTAGTGTTAGGTCTTGTTTGGCTGTTACATGTTTATTCATTAAATTTGTTTCTGTTTAAGTTATATATTTTGTATTAATCCTAGGTTAGGATCTAGATGGGAAGGTGTAATTACTATTTTATTCTTTATGTAAAAGTTCTTTTTAATGCGGATTTTTCTGGTCTTTACACTGTGTTCCATATATTCCATTAGTTCTTATGATCTATGCTTTGTGTTCAGATCTATGATTAAATACTAGATATTCAATTGTTGAATCCATGAAAATATTATGTGTTTCTTATTGTGATTTATTTGTAGGATTAGAGACTTATTTTTAGGTGCCAAGAACCCTAGAAACCCTTAGGTTTGATTAGAAGTTCAAAACCCTAATTAAAACCCAAATTTTAGCCCAGATTGTACGTTCGGTAGGTAGTTCGCCAGTTACCGATTTAGAAACCGAAAACTAGTAAAAATGCATGGGCCTTGCTACCGAGATTCGGTAGCAGTGCTACCGAGACCTTCGATAGGTTATTCGGCAGCTACCGAGTAGCTACCAAAATTGAGGAAAATGAAGTGCTCTCTAGACCAGCTACCGAGCTTTGGCAGCCGTGCTACCGAGACCTTCGATATGACACACGACAGCTACCGAGCAGCTACCGAAGTCCAAATGACTTCAAATTTCATGGTGAGGATCCCCAGTGTGTTGTACACATGCCTATATGGATGGTTTGTGTGCAAAAGGTTTAGATATGGAAGAATCAATAAAAGTATGGGAGAAGGACAAGATATCAGAATTCTTGGACTGATTCAATTAGAACATGAAGTAACCTTGACTCCTAGGTGTTGGAAAAGGTCTTAGGACCTTAATACAAGATTAGTGGGGTTAGAAATGATTGTGTAGGCTTTGTTTGGTTGAATGGTGCTAATAACATTCAACAAGGACATAGGTTTGATTTATGATTAACTTTGATGATTGATTGTTATGTTTGATGAGGGTACCATGAATATCCATGATTGTGATTGTATTTGTGTTAGAATGACTTGAATGATGTTGTGGATAGGTGTGTATTCGACCGTGGGTGAAAGTCCTTAAAGGAAATGCATGGTGCGGGTGTACTCCACCATGGGTGAAAGTCCCTAAAAGAAGGTTTGGTAAGGGTGTTATTCCACCACGGATGAAAGTCCCTAAAGGCAAGTGATTTGATAGGTATTGCTACCGTGGGTGAAAGTCCCTAAAGGCAAGAATTTGACTGGTGTTGCTACAAAGGATGAAAGTCCCTAAAGGTCGTATATATAGTGTGATTCCACCATGGGTGCAAGCCCCTAAAAGAACGGATTGTAAAGGTGTTCCTACAAAGGATGAAAGTCCCTAAAGGTCGTATATATGGTGTGATTCCACCGTGGGTGAAAGCCCCTAAAAGAATGGATTGTAAGGGTGTATTTGTACTGTGGGTGCAAGTCCCTAAAAAGGATGGGTTGTATGGTTGTGAATTGGAATGAGCACGTGACTGGGCTAGGCCTGGTGATACCTTGCATTACACTGCATCTCATTTCACTCCATGCTTGCATCATACCTTGCATTGCCTTTGAATTGATTGTGATGCATGTACATTATGATTCTTGCTGTGATTGTGATTGGGTTTCATTGGCCGTAGCAAGGTGAGACCTTGTTGATAGGTGAGCTTCCACCGTGGGTGAAAGTCCCTAAAGGCAAGAACATGGATAGGTGTTTCCACCGTGGGTGAAAGTTCCTAAAGGAAAGGACTGTAAGGATGTACTTCTACCGTTAATGAAAGTCTCTAAAAGAATCGTGACATATGTGGTTTATGATCATAGTGAGACTATGAGTATGTATATGTATTTGATTACATGATTAAGGGTGTATTTCCACCGTGGGTGCAAGTCCCTAAAGGAATAGTACAGAAGACTTCCTCCATGGGTGCAAGTTCATAAAGGAATGGTTATATGCTAGATGTGTGGTATATCAGTTTATGTTAATTGGACGTAGCATGGTGGGACCATATGGTGCTTGTGTGGAACATAGTTAGACTATGTGATTGTTGTGCAACATGGTGGGACTATGTATATGCGTGGATGATTGTTTGTTTGGAACATGGTAGAAACATGTGGAATCTGCTTGAACATGATGGGATCATGTTGGGAAAACATAGTGAGACTATAGGGATTATTATCTATTGAAAACTATGTTTCATATGTTGTGGTATTCATGTGAAATATGTTATTACAAGACCATTGTTATATTCATGCTAATATGAGATATGTAGTGTGATGATATGATAATACACATATAACTATGATATTATGTGCTGAATGAAATGCATAAAATGAATTGTGTTAGTTTATATCCATAAAAGTAAGTACTGTAGACTCGTAGGATTTCTCTACTAGGCTTCGGCTGATCCTTATCTCTACAGGTCCTCTTGTCTGATCGGGACGGCTGGGATGGTGATATGGCTTGAGATGCATTGATGTTAGAGATACTTGTTATGAGACTATATACTTTACTTTTAGGTGTTTTTTATTGGTTTGACCCCATGAGGGCAGAACATGTAACATAGATTTATTTACATTACTTGTGGTTGATTGCTTAATACGTTTGATTGGACAATGGTTTTATTTTAGACAGACTTTCACTGATTATATTGCTGTTGAGACTCTGATTCAACCATGTAAAAGTTAATGTTTTGGTTAGTATCCGTATCCACGAGGTGGGTCCGAAGGTCGTTTCTTTGGAATCCTCGAGATTCCCATATCTCGGATTTAAAGTGCGACAATGGATCCTCATGTGGAAACCCAAGTCTGGCGTGTACTTGAGCGCTTATTCAAGACCATTACGGAAGGCTTGTCACTGGTGCTTACAGATTCTTGGGGCACTGCTCAAACAATCTAGCTGAAACTCATGCTCTCTTACATGGCATGGAACTTTTATCACGATTACCACTCACTCCTGGTCAAATTGAAACTGACTCTTCCATTCTCTATCAGTCTATCATACAGGATACCAAGACCCCATGGATCGGATCAGTGACAATGTAGGCAAAATTTTGGATGGCGAACAGAGCAGCTCCAACTCAAATAAAGAAGATCTACAGAGAGTAGAACTCATGCGCTGACTGCGCGGCTTGTAGAGCTTCTGAATTTATGGAGTTCGTCTTTAATTTCATTCTTCCACCCCCTCCTCTCATGGATCTTTTGTACGCTGATGCGATCTACACTGTCTATAAGCGTACTATGTAATTAATAGTTATATTTATATATATCCTTTCAGTTCACTATAAAAAAATAGTAAAGTATTAAAAATATGTCATTATGGTCATGGTTTTTAATTTCTTTGAAATTTCACTAAATTTTGACAACCACACTCTCTTTCTTACATACTAGGGGGTGGCACATGTAGTACTACACATTAATACACTTCTAAAACGTGTTAACCATTTTACTACCACACCAATGTTTTTCTTTTTATAATTAAAAGACGTGGAAATGGTTATTTTGGAAACTTAAACATTGCACCCTAAAATAAACCAAAAGAGAATGTTATCCGTAATTATATTAAATATTAAATATTTTATCATATTAAATATTATTTTTGGAAAATTTAAAAAATATTTTATAAGCTTTCTGATAGGCCCTCTCATTATTAATAGTATAAACATAGCAGGGAAATTATTTTGCACAACCAATCTCTGTCATCTACAATAACAAAGAAGTTAATTTGAACAATCGAAATTTCATTCCTGAAATTTTAGTGGTTTTCGTGGAATTCTTTGTTATTTATTTAGTTTTGGTGATCAAGCGGTCTAATTAATCCCACTAAACCCGTGGCGCTATATAGAACGTGTGCGTATACGTTTAATGAGTATAGCCGCATACACTAAATCATTCAATAAAGTAGTTACCTGCCACATAGTCGTCTTTCACGTGCCAGCTATCAACAGCAACTGCAAGTTGATTAGAGCATTTGGTAAAAAGGTGATATTTGAAACGGTTCAGAGATATCTAACCGTCCTTATCACCAAAAAGGAAAGCGTCTTGGAGAAGTAACCTTTTTTGAAAAGTAACTTATGAGAGAACTGTCACGCCCCAAATCTGAGATATAGGATCTCGAGGATTCCAAGGAAATGATCTTCAGATCCACCGCGTAAATACGGATAACCAACCACATAATCAACCCAATCCTGGTTAAATCAAAGTCTCAACAATATAATCAGCAGCAGAAGTCTCATACAAATAAAACCAAACCATAGTTCAACTAAAAACATGTCGAGCTATAACCCACAGATAAAGTAAACATAATCTCTGTTACATGTTTCCGCCCACACTGGGTCAAACCAAATTAATTAAAAACCAAGTGTACACCATCATAAAAATCTGGTATCTAAAACCAAAGGGATCTCTTCTCCAGACCGGCACATCAAACAAACAGATTTCCTGTAGAGTTAAGGGTCAGTTGAAGCCTAGTAGAGAAAGCCAACGAACTACAGTAATTATTTTTAGACATGCATAACAATACAATTTATTTCATGCATTTCAACCATCACATACTATCACAGTCATATGTTATCATACTAAAATTCACAAAATAAGTGTGTATGTCACAGTCATCATATGCAACCTCGTTACACATGGAAAACCATACAATAATCATATCATCTAAAGTTAACAGTTCATGAATCCCATAGTCCCACTATGTCAATACCACCCACATGATCCCATCATGTCAACACAGAATCTACATAGTTCCACTATGTTCCACAACAATCATACATACTCGTGGTCCCACCATGAAACACAAACAACAATATCATATCAATCACATAGTCTCATTATGTATACAAAGAACACCACATTGTCCCACCATGCTACAGCAAGTCAACCACATAAACACATATCACATAACAGATACATAGTATCACTATATTCATAATCAAACACCACATGCTACCACCATGCTACGGCCAACATTCACATAAACACATATCATGTGTTATACACATAGTCTAACTATGGTTACACAAAACCACATGGTCCCACCATGCTACTGTCAATCAACCACATGGTCCCACCATGCTACGACCAAACATCCACAAGGTCCCACCTTGCTACGACTAGTATCCACAAGGTTCCACCTTGCTACGACCAATACGACCCAATCACAATCACAATCACAATCAATTCAAGCAAGTCACCAATGATAATGCACCACAATTAACTCAAAGTGCAATGCAATGCAAGTGTATGATGCAATTGTGAAGTGAGATGAAGTACAATGCAATGTAAGGTATAATCAGGCCTAGCCCAATCACATGCTCAATCCACTTACGACCACAGGACCCATCCTTTTAGGGACTTCCACCCACGGTAGAAGCCACCATTCCTATTCCTTAAAAGACTTGCACTCACGGTGGAATACACCTGTAACACTCCATTCTTTTAGGGACTTTCATCCACGGAGGAAGCCACCTATATCATTCCTTTAGGGACTTACACCCACGGTGGAAACACACCTGTATCAGTAACCCATTCTTTTAGGGACTTGCACTCAAGGTTGAATGCCACCATTCTTATTCCTTAATAGAATTGCACTCATGGTGGAATACACCAGTATACTCATATTCTGTTTTGAGACTTTCGTCCACGGTGGAAGCTCACCCGTAACCAGAACTTTTCTTTAGGAACTTGCACCCATGATGAAAATACACTTGTACAAACCTTTCATTTAGGGACTTTCACCCACAGTGGAAACAAACCCATACAATGCCTTTCCTTTAGGGACATTCACCCATGGTAGAATACACCCATCCAAGATCATAACATAATTCAAATCATATAATCATTCAATCACAAACAACAATCAATAGTTTGGATACTTACAGTACCCTCATACAACATACAAGTCATTATCCTCATAGTCATTCATAAGTCAAACATTGGATGCACAAGCACCACTCAACCAATCAAATTTTATATAATCATTTCTAATTATTCAGATTCTATCTTGTAGTCCTATAATCATATCCAATCATTAGAGTTGATGTCACCTCATGTTCCATCCAAAACAGTCCAATATTCCTGAATTTAGGACCTTCCTCTATACTTTTCATGATTCGACCAAATCTACATCCTTTGCACACAAACCAACTACATAGGCATGTGTACAACTCACTTGGGGATCTTCCCCTTTAATTTGGCCCCATCTGGACCTTGGTAGGAGCTCGATATCTGCCGAGTTTCTTGCTGAGCTTCTCGGTAGGACTCCTACCGAGGGTCGGTAGCAAGTCCAGAGAGCATGTTTTTCTGGGGATTTTCGGTAGATATTTCAGTAGTTGCTGAGACTCCTACCGAACGTGTAATTCAGCCAATTTCTGGGTTTTTCACCTAGGGCTTCGTGCCTATTCCCAAAAATAAGTTTTTCTAAGGTTCTAACCTCCATTTTTCTGTCTCTATACTAAGTATATATGATCAATACCTCACAATTGTAAACCTAGTTCATATATCAGATTTATTCCACCAAATCATTCATTATATAATTGTAGATCTCATATTTAACACAAGATCTATATGAACATAAAGAACATTAAAATACATAGCAAACACAAGTTATAAACATGTTAATCAACAAACAAACATCATGGAATTCATTCATGATTATTCTACTACATATCTAGCCTACATGCTTGACATTCCAAAGATCATGCATCCAACTATATCTATAGCATTGATTAAGATGCATAACGGTATTTACCATAGAAACGAAGGAACCCCTAGCTTATCTTCTTCTTCTTTCTCTTCTTTCTTTTTTCCTCCATAGCCTTTCTTTCTTCTCTCATTTTCTCTTCTTCTCTATTTTCTTTACTACAGAACCTTCTCAAATCTGGTTTGGACGTGTAGAGACACTCTCTCTCTCTCTCTCTCTCTCTCTCACATGATCGTGTACACTAAGCAAAAGAATAGGTTAAGGAACCTTCCTATGCTTACATGTGTCCTTCCCATCTCTATCCATAACTTTCTAATTCAATTTCCAAGGTGAAAGACTAATCTAACCTTAACGAATCGGTCAAATGACGCCTCCATCCCCCTTGTCTTGCACGCCCAATACAAACCTTAGCTTTCATAAGGTTTTAAAATAACTTAAGTGACCTCGTTGTTTCTAATATTACACAATGAACCCTATATTTTGTTGTATTTACAAATTCTACTAATTTCAATTATTTAGATACACAATCTTATATAATCATTCACAAGGGATTTTCATTTTTAATTATAATTAAATTATATTAATTATAATTTAATGACACGAGTCGCTATAGTCTACCCCCTTAAAGGAATTTCATCCCGAAATTTATGGTTGTCCCTATTATGTATTCAAACTAATAATAATAGAGTCTATTTCGCAATATCAGTGGGCTGAAGTCTTCCCACCATTATACTTACATAACACATATGTTTTAATCAAAGTGAAGTTATCTACATATATAAGTTTCAATTACCCTAATGTGAAGTTTATAACATTAATATCATCACGCTGTTACTTATAATCAATCTTAAATCTCACCGTATGATAAAAAGAACTAGTTTGCAGAGAATGTTCATATGGTTACCTACTCAATCAATTTATGATTTTGCTTTATGTTCACTTTCATAATAGGGATATGTTGAGTCTAAAGTTTATGAGTGTCAACTACATATATTCTTAACCAGTATAATTTCTATAGTCATATATTCCTACGCTTCTATTTATCATGATGACGTAATAATTATATTGTAACTAGCGTGGTTGATTGTTATCATTTAATAAATTTAACACGATTACAACCACAATACACACATTAAGTCATACACTTTGTTAAATTAGCATTACGAGTTCTAATAACACTACAAAAGTAGTAGTCATAGTACTGCCTTATTATTTGGTCACCAATACAACGTTCCATCATCGCAAACAATTCACATAACACTACACAAAGAGCGAAGATGCACATAATGTAAGGAAATCGGTCATTAAACACATTCACATCACAAATGAACACTTAATGAGGACCATCAATGCCCATGCCATAATCAGATGATGAAAGGCAAACACACATAAAGTTGTAATGCACATAAATGACGTGATGCATTATGCTCAAACGCAAACAAAGAATGAAGATGATAAAAAGAATACAATACGGAGTTGTTAGGCATAGCAGAACCATAAAACCACATCAAGAAAAACTACACTTATCACATGATCACCAAGGACCTCACACAAAACATAAATAATTAACACTCTAGGCATACCCATACTACTAATGTCTCAAGCATACTCACGGGATAACTGCCATCGGAGTGACCAAAGGAATAAGGATTTACACTCCTTGTGAAGCAAGATAATTGCCCTTGAAATAGTCAAAGGATTATGGATTTTTTCATTCATTCTAAAGGACATTATCCCTCTCAAAGGACAAATACATGGGTATACTACCCTTAATGGACTCCTCAAAAATATGAAACTTCAAATAAAACCTCGAAGTCACATCTATTCATTCCCAAGAAGAGACTTCTAATGATTTTATTTCCTTATTTCATGTTTCAAAAGGAATTCCCTTAAAGAGAGTTCTTCGAGGGTGCTTTTTATGCCTTCTAACTCAGAAGTTGCCCTTGGATCATACCCATAGACTTCAAAGGACCATTTATTATATTTTGTTTTGAAATAGCTGCGAAGGAGGTATACTTCCTCATACTTATGGTGAATTCAAAGGCCAACCACCTCCAGATAGTGAATTCAAAGGCCAACCACCTCCAGATGATGAATTCGAAGGCTAACCACCTCCAGACGGTGAACTCGAAGGAGGTATATTTCCTCCTACTAAAGTGAATTCGAAGGTTAACTACCTCCAGATGGTGAACTCGAAGGGGGTACATTTCCTCCTACTAAAGTGAACTTGAAGGCTAACCACCTCCAAATGGTGACTCGAAGGCTAACTGTCACGACCCGAATTCCAGGACACCACACGTGTCAGCACGTGGGCAATCCCGGATCCCAAGTCGAGACTCTCACTCCCAAACCAACTCTCACTATTCATATACTACGGGGGTGGCACCACACACGATAATATTAAGAGAAAACCCACAATTTTACCGTGGGTTCACAGCGGAAAATAATGTAATTCAAATACATGAAACTTAATTACATAT
>JAUPMG010179488.1:0-10420 GCA_031762675.1 Pachysandra terminalis
TTTGAACTGATTCCATTGAGAATTGACTAAGTTATGATTTATTTTCTGACTCTGTGTCAATACTAGAAACCCACAACCCCGAAATCTGTAAACTTTTGTGTTCATCGATTAAATACCTTATCCTAATAATTTTATATATTTTATTTGGTATTTTTCATATATTTCTCTTTGACTTAATATTCCAACAAAACAAGTTTGAACTAATTCCGATAAGTATTGACCAAGTTATAACCAAATTACTGACTATATGACAAATTTGAAAAATCCAGAAAAACCCAATCCGGCAGCCTACCGGCATGCCGGAATCCTGCCGGAAAATAGAAGTGTGTTATTAACTTTTCCTAACCCACCGGTAGACCAACCGGCGTGCCGGTTAGCCTGCCGGTGGACATATTTTGTTCACCATGAGAACTGGAACCCATTGCCTAGTCCACCGGTGGCAATTATTGTTTGTATAGTTAATATTTGGTCTCTGCTTAGCCTGCCGAAGGACAACCGGTGTGCCAGTTAGCGTACCGGTAGGATTAAATTCTGTATTTTGCTGTTGCCAGCCTCTTCCCAGGCTGCCGGCGGACCAACCAGCATGCCGGTTAGCCTGCCGGACAGCCCCGGTGTTGCCAAGTTGGTTGTTTTGTTTGATTTATGATTATTATGGATTGTTGGGTGGATTATAATTAATGATGTATGAAGTCTGATGATAATATGTGATGATAGTTAAAGATTGATTTACTTGTTAGATTAATCATTATGATTTGTCATATCTTATGCATTGTTGAGTTATTGGGATAATATAATGATTTGAATCATGTTATGAGCTTCATATATGATAATTAGATTTATTGCACATCTGTACATATATTGTATGATTAGTTAATGTGCACAATCACTACATATGCACATCATATCCTGATTACATTAATGACCATATTCTGGTCATGTGCTTGACCACACCATCAGACTTCACATCAGTTGAAGGTGCCAATTTAACTGAGAAATAGTTAGGATTTTGAGATCATACTATGGTGAGGACGTCCCGGATGGACTGATTATTTTGGTTAAGGGATTTGGCCATCCCAACATTATCCCATTGTTCTTATCATCAAGATAATGTATATTTTTATATATGTAACTGATGCCGAGTGAAATTATGTTGGCATTCGCCTTATGTAGTGCTCATTGAGGTTATGATCCTATTTTTGGACGCCTTGGATTTTTACATTGCCCTGACCGCAAATAAGTGGGGGAATTATGCCCTCTTAGTTGAAACCCCTCAAAACTATGATGCGCATATGAAATATCTTACTGAGAGTGGCCGTGTATGCGGGGGAATGGTTCTATAAGACATTCTTGCTCAGTAATTGATTGGTCTAGTGTGAGACTTAATTCGAATTCTAAACAGCATGCACAATTCCACAGCATATGTATTTGCATGGATCACACTTGGTGATCAACCTTTTCATTGTTGCATGAGCATGCATTGCATTCATTAATAACTGAACCTGCATTTATATTGCATTCCATCACATTACATATCATGTTTATCACATCATTGCATATATTCTATTTTAAACTATGGATTATCATTGGAGAGTGGCTTTGACCCTTTTCCAATCTAAAATACTGTTTAATTGATTATTTACTGAGCTAAGTGTAGCTCATGCCTTTGAGCAAACATTTCAGGATCTTTAATTAGTAGACAGTAGAATCATGGAGATCAAGGTGGAGACAAAGACAAAGATGAAGGCAATAGATATCATTAAGATTTGTTTGTCTCTTTTAGTAGAACATGTAATAGGGATGATTTATTTGAATTTGTGTAATAGGTTAGTTAATAGGGATTTGTTTTAAAACATGAGAATAGGCTATTTCTTTATTTATTTTCCGCTGTGTTTGACTCGATTGTTTTGGATGTAATAGACTTAGTAATTATTTGATTAATTTCAGTAAAAGTAATTCTTTTAAGTTTTAGTAATTTAATTAGTTTGGCTCTTATTACTTTCCACTTCCACAGGGATATGGGATGAGAGTCGCGGTTTGAACCTAAGGGATTCCCACGTGAATTTCCTTTGAGTTTGGGTCGTGACAGCTAATAAATGTCACACTTTATGGAAACCAACAATTTGTACGAACTGAGATCATTGAAGCTGTAATGGAGTTGGGAATTGAAAAGCTCTCACTTTTGGTCATTGAGGCATACAAGGATACACACCAGAAGAGTGTCCAGGTGATGAAGGACAGAGTGACCAAAATGGAAGGACTTATACTACCTGTACAAAGGCAAGAATGATTTGTTATATAAACAAACCATTAGAGTTGTTTATTATGGGAGATTCTTTGAACAAATTAAGAAGGAATGAACATCAACTCAGAATGTAGCCTCTGTTTAAAGGAGCAGCAATTCTACAATCAGAGAAAGATTCAATCAAAAAGGGAAGAGATGAAAAAGGAAAGACATAAAGAAAGAAGAGGAAAGAGGGTTTTGATACCATGCTCCTCACACATATCACTCTCCTCCAATATGGTCCTAGTGCCCAATTATGATAAGGGTTATACCAGAAGTCTATGACTCTAATGATCTAGCCCTTGGTCCTAGTGGCCAAATATGATTCGAGTTAGACCAAAAGTCTATGATTTGGATGATCTAGCCCTCGGTCCTAGTGGCCAAATATGATATCGGGTTAGACCAGAATCTATGACTTTGATGGTCTAGCCCTTGGTTCTAGTGGCCAAATATTTTTCGGGTTAGACCAGAAGTCTATGACTTTGATGGTCTAGCCCCGGTCCTAGTGGCCAAATATGATATCGGGTTAGACTAGAAGTCTATGACTTTGATGATCTAGCCCTCGGTCCTAGTGGACAAATATGATTCGGGTTAGACCAGAAATCTATGACTTTGATGGTCTAGGCCTCAGTCCTAGTGTCCAAATATGATTCAGGTTAGACCAGAAGTCTACGACTTTGATGGTCTAGCCCTTGGTCTTAGTGGCCAAATATGATTCGGGTTAGACCACAAGTCTATTACTTTGATCGTCTAGCCCTCGGTCTTAGTGACCAAATATGATTTGGGTTAGACCAGAAGTCCATGACTTTGATGGTCTAGCCCTATGATCCAAGGGTTTAAATGAGTCAAATATCACATCCAACGGTCTAAATGACCGGCATATCAGATTCAACGGTCCAAATGATTGGGATATCAAATCCCACGGTCTAAATGACCCGGATATTAGATCCAATGGTCAAAATGACCCGAATATCAAATCCAACGGTCTACATTGCTCACATATCAGATCCAACAGTCTAAGTGACTCGGATATCAGATCCAACAGTCTGAATGACCCCCGATATTAGATTAAACTGTCCAAATGACTCGGATATCAGATCCAATGGTCTACATGACTCAAATTTCAGATCCAAAGGTCCAAATGATTCACATATCAGATCCAATGGTCTAAATGACCTAGATATCAGATCCAACAGTCCAAATGACTCACACATCAGATCCAATGGTCCAAATGACATAGATATCAGATCCAACGGTCGAAATGATCCTAATATCAGATTCAACGGTCCAAGTGACCTGGATATCAGATCCAGTGGTCTGCATGACTCAAATAACAGATCCAACGGTCTAAATGACCCACATATCAGATCCAACGGTTTAAATGACCAGGATATCAAATCCCATGGTCTACGTGACCCAGATATCAGATCCAATGCTCTAAATGACCTAGATATCAGATCCAACAATCCAAATGACCTAGATATCAGATCCAATTTTCCAAATGACCCAAATATGAGATCTAATGGTCCAAGTGATTCGTATATCAAATCTATATGACCCAAATATCAGATCCAACGGTATAAGTGACCCACTTATCAGATCCAACAGTCTAAATTACTCAAATATCAGATCCACCGGTCTAAATGACCTGGATATCAGATCCAATAGTCTAGATGACCTAAAATCATATCTTGATCCATACCTTTGAGAACTACGGCTGGCTTGATCCCATTTCAAGTACGTAGGCAGCCTGACAAATTCAATCAGGCTCAGCCACACCTAAACCAAACCAAGCCAAACTAAACCAAACTATATCTTGATCCATTCTTTTAAGAACTACGATTGGCTTGATCCCACTTCGGGTACGTAGATAGCCTAACAAACTGAACCAGGCTCTACCACAACCAAACTAAATCATATATTCATCCATTCTTCTTGAGAACTACGGTTGGCTTGATCCCACTTCGGGTACGTAGGCAGCTTAACAAACTAAACTAGGCTCAGCCAAAACCAAACGAAATCATATCTTGATCCACTTCTTATAAGAACTACGGTTGGCTTGATCCAATTTTGGCTACGTAGGCAACCTGACAAATTAAACCAAGCTCAGTCACAACAAAACTAAAACCCTATATTTATCCATTTCTTTGAGAACTACGGTTGGCTTGATCCCACTTCGGGTACGTGGGCAGTCTAACAAATTGAACCACGCTCAGCCATAACCAAACACAACCAAATCAAACCATATATTAATTCATTTCTCTTAAGAACTACGGTTGGCTTGATCCCACTTCGAGTATGTAGGCAGCCCAACATCTTCAATCAGGCTCAGCCACAACCAAACCAAAATATATCGTGTCCCAGAAATACCGATGACCAGTAAAAATCATGTTACAACAAAATAAGGTTTAAAGCTAGAATCAAAGGGTATTCCTTAAATATAGGATATAATTAAGAGACCTAAGGTCTTGAATGGGTCTACACCACACATCGTTATGAGCTCACATACGTGAGTGAAATATGGTTGGTCAAATTAACAATTTTTGGCCAAACATATTTTGGCACGCCTGGTGGGACTCATTCTCCCTTTCATCTCTTCCTTTAAAGTCTTACTAATATTTGAATCTTGGTGTTGTATTTTAGAAATGGCACCTCGTGTTACAATTTATTACCACAAGATCTCAACAACCAAGGGCGAGAAAGGGGCAACATCGAAGAAGGCTTCTTACCACGCTACACACTCTCGATCGCTCTCCCTTGGGAATCGAGATACCACATGCTAAGCTCAACATGGCCACTCAAGCCCCGAAGACTTCTATGAGGGCTTTGAAGGCCAAGAGAAACTCAAAGACCAAGAAGGTAACAAAGGCCAGAAAAAGCCTTTATACTCAAGCTATCGTCAATGCTACCAAGAAGGTTGGCCCAACACCTTCTAAGGTCAAAGCAACATCCACCAAGCTAATGAAATCCAGTTCTAACTGAAAAGGTCACTTCTGAAATTGTCACCCCTAGGGTTCATGCTACACCCCATGCAAAGGCGATCATGCTTACTCAAATTATGATCGGAAGCATTCCGATCAATTTGGTTAATACTGCATCAGCCATGATGGCTTCCATCAAGGAAAGCAAGGACGTTCCTCCAGTTACATTGAAAGTAAAGATCACAAAGAGGCCATAGACCTCAGTATCTCAAGTGGCCAAGTCCACGTCTGTAAAGAAAAGGACTCCAAGGCCATCCACTCCTATACCAGAAAGGAATCAATCTATGACTCCACTCTAGCCAAGGATTCTCAAACTTGGTACATTTTCAAAGGATCATGTGCATCCTTCTAATTCACACATCGCCAAGGTAGCTAATATACCTCTAATTCCAAAAAAGAAGAGGTCTCAAGCTACCAGACGGCCGCAAAGGGATGTTAATCCTCAAATGTCGTTGGGGGCATCTCTTTTCCCATTGACCACATTCACCGTTGAACAATCCAAGAAGGCTAGCTCAAAACTTGAAGCAAAGTAATGGGGATTCATCTCTAGTTTTGTTTGTGCAAAAGAGGCCAGGCTTGCTTATGATTCGCAAGTAGAAGTTGTGCCTAATGATGAAAAAAATACCATACACAGGTCCAATGACTAGGTCTAGGGCATGTTTGCCCCTTCGAGATACCTCTGACACTTCGTCAAATACTGGATCAACTCTTGAAGAAGAACATGTTTCGAGCTCATCCACGAGTTCTTCAACAAAAGCCATCATATGGAGACCCTGAGTCTCCTTTTCAAGAAGATGAATTTCCAGATGATTTGTCTACTAGTTTTCAAAAGAAGCTGAATATAAGCTCAGCAGATGAAATTGAGCCTAAAACAATGTCAGTGATGGTAACAGGCATGGCCAGCATTGAAGAGCAACTATAAGAGTTGCAGAGAAAGATGGTTGAAAGGGATCCAGAAATAGCATCTCTTACTTCCCGATTAGCTAACCAAGCTAGTTGCTAAACTCAAGAACAGGTGCAACAAACTCATGCAACAACATCTTCAGCAGCACCACCTCAAACAGATTTTAGGGCCCTTATTGCTGAAGGCATTAGGGAGTTCCAAGCTGCTATGTTACTTCCTCTTCTTAGCTATCGAAAGCCTTATCCTGCTCATTATGATACCATCCCATTCCCTCAAGGATATTAGAAGCCTACCTTTGAGAAATTTGATGGGGTTAACGGTTCTCCACAAGAACATTTAGCTCACTTTCATTCTGCTCATGGGGAATCTTCTCTGACAGATGCCTTGTTGGTAAGGCAGTTTGCTCAATCTCTAAAAGGAGATACCTTTACATGGTATATAGAGTTGCTTCCCGGCTCAATCATTACATGGGATGACATGCAACGAGCTTTTCTAGCTTAATTTGTCAATTCAAAGAATAAAGTTTAAATCATTGACCTTGCGAATGCCAAGCACAAGGTTAATGAATGTGTTAATGATTTCTTAATAAGGTGGCAGAATCTTAACCTCTAAAGTTTAAATCAAATGTTTAAATACAAATGGCTCGTCAAAGGTTTGTGGCTCGGCAGTACAACATCATTGACCTTGCGAATGCCAAGCACAAGAATAAAGTTTAAATCAAATGTTTGTGGCTCGGCAGTACCACAAACATTTGATGCACTTGTTTCCAAAGCAAGTAATGTTCAAATACAAATGGCTCGTCAAAGGTTGACGACAAAGAAATCCTCTGCTTTAACAAATGACAAGATAGAGACCAAAAGAAATAAGACAAAGAAGGAGGCTATGGCCACTTTTGTGAAAACCAATAAAAAGAAAGCAATTGGAAATGTGAGAAATCCTTCTCTATCCCTTAAGGAGAGAAGGGAAAAGAAATATTCCTTCGATGTTGATGATGTAGATTCTATACTGGATGATTTCCTTAAGGAAAATGTCAAAATGCTTTCTGAGCCAAAGAGGCCTTCCGCTGTGGATAAAACTAGTGATCCGAAGTATTTTCGATATCATCGGATGGTAAGTCATACCATTAAGGAATGCTTTGTCCTTAAAGATTTGAATCAGGGTATGATTAATAAAGGAGACATTGAAATTGCTGGACCTCCTCCAAAGGAATCCACTATGACATCAAATAGTGTATTTCTTGTCGGAGAAGAACCATCATATGCTCCTGTACTTCCTCATGAGGCAATACCAGTTAAATTTAAAGTAGGCACAGATACTACAATTGTTTATGCCTACCCAGATATGCCACGGTGTGAAAACCCAAACATTCTCACACTTTATGAGCTTATGACTGAGCCAAATTTGGAATATTGGGATGATTCTTCTGTCACTGAAGATAAATTGTATGATGGTTGGCAAACTTTTGTTAGTAAGAAGTTGAAAAAACAACTAGCTGTGCCTTATGTTGGTTTGAATTCGAAAAAATCTTCGGGGATGATTTTCAGTGGTTGTAAAGGGTTGAAGAAGAAGAAGAAGGCTTCTAAAAAGAAGACACACAAGAAGACTCAAGTCCAGTCAGAAGATGAATATGAACAATCTACAAGGGTTCCATTCACTTTAAAGGACTAAATTGAAATTGAGTTATCTAATGATGATTTGTTAGAAGAAGAGACCGTTCAATGTTGCATGGTGTCCACTAAGATACTTGTTCCTTCAGATCTTAAAAATGACCAAGATCGAATAATACTTCATTCATGTCGACATCTCTTGTCACTGAGAACATCATCACGTGGTAAGCGATCAATTGAAGGCTCAAATCAAAAGCCTATTACGCAAAGCAACAAGAAGTGCCACTTTTGGCTGAGCAAGAGAGAATCATACTTGGTGATAATCAAAAATCACAAGTGAAGGAAATGCCTTGAGTCTCAATCACCCAACGATACGGATCGTTTCTTGACTCAAAATCAAAGCAAATATGGAGGAGTTTTGCCAAGAAAAGCAAGCCATCAAAGATTGTCATCAAGAAGCAAAAAGTTGGCTTATCTAAAGAAGATCTACAAGAAGAAATCATGCAATGTTACATGGTCTCCTTTGGAGAAGACAACATGGCAGATACAAATATCTCAGATACTGATCTCGAGGTTGATGAAACCATTCTCCGTTCTAGATGGCATGTTAGTAAACCTACAAAAGAAGGACAATGTGAAAATACATTGGATAAAGAGTTTTCTGCACAATCACCATCAAATCCTAAAGGTAAAAGTGCTGAAAATCCCACATTCAAAGGAGATGATCACACAGACAATCCTCCAATTAAGGTTATTGCACAACACTGGAATGTGAAGACAACTCAGATGGTCAAATAGGATGTCTTAGCACATCTCAAGCGCATTCCAGCCTTACTAAGTGTCTACGACGCTTTAAAGTTGTCTAAAGATCTTAGAAAGGCATTAATACAAGCCTTGATGAATCTTGACTTCTATTAGGAGGAAATTGATCAAGTTGAGGTTCAAGCGACATCATCAAAATATTGTGTCTCATGCATGGCATGCATCACCTTCACTGATGAAGACCTACAACTTGGGTAAGCAAACCCTAATCGATCCCTATATGTTAAAGGGTTTATTGGTCCGGATCCTCCTAGACTATGGTTTAGCCATAAATATAATCCCTTAGAAAACGCTTTTGTCCATAGGGTTCAGTCCTCGACAATTGTCACCCTCCATAATGCCAATTCAAGGGTTCAATCAAGTAGGACAGAGAGTTCTCGGGACAATTGCACTGTAGATGGAATTATGAGAGTTATACTCTAATGCCCTTTTCCATGTGATTGATGCTTACACCTCATATAATGCTTTCCTTGGGTCTCCTTGGCTACATACCTATGGGGTGATACCTTCAATACTCCCTCAATGTTTCAAGTTTAGCAAGGATGGAGAGGTTATAAAGGTCGCAGGAGACCCAAACCCATTTCATGATGAAGAAGTTAATTATGTTGATGCTAAATTCTACAACTCAAAGAATTTAACTTCTTCCTTTTCCTCCAAAAGTTAAAAACAAGAAGTTAAAGGAGGCAATATGGAGAAAAAGGTTGGATCTTTGCCATCCAAAACACCTCGAGTTAATATAACCCTCTCCCTTAATGAACAAGAGGTACATGAAGAGAGCGGTTCAAAAGTTACTTCAAAGCCCAAGATGACTTTCAAGTATACACCTAAAAGTCAGAGAAAACCTGGGAAAAAAACTTTGGTATCGATTCAAAATACCATGATAGTGCTTACTGCAAGTTACACAAGTCCCATTCGAAGAATTGATCAGTCTATTCCTAATACCCAGCTTATTGTGTCAACAACATTCAGAGCTAGAAGAGGAAGAAACAAGTATGTGGTTATTCGAAGAAATGAACCATCGTCTTTGAACTCTCGGAAGGGTAACACAAAAAATAGGGTAATTTTGCCCAAAAATAATATCGAAAAGCCAATAGACTTTCATGATGTCCCTATTACTGAAGCAACTTCCTCTGAATTGCAAGTCTTCACAACTTGAGAGCAGACCATCCTTGGAAATGATCAATATGAAGGAACATCCAATTAAGGGGAACCTCGGGTGTCAGTATTTCAAAGATTTGGCACCGTTCAATTCCAAACCCAAAAGAAAGTGGAAGCATTCTGCCAAGAAAGGCAAGCCACGCAAGGCACGCAAGGTCATCTTCAAAAGGTCCAAACATAACCAAGAATCTGATGATGTAGAGACGACTGAACAATCTATTGCACCTTTATTGATGAAAATTTCAAAGAGGATTCATGCAATCAAGGGGAATCTCTTGACGGTCCATCAATGGGATGTGAAGAACCAGTTGAACTCCTTGAAGAGTTCCAACCTGCTCCTTCATAAATTGAAAATGGAGGCCAGGCAACTATAAATGACTTGTGTGAAATAAACTTGGGAACTCTTGATGACCCCAAGTCTATCTTTGTCAGTGCCCAGTTGACTCAAGAGGAATTGGCACAATATGAAAGTCACCTTAGAGAATATCGAGATGTGTTCGCTTGGAGATATCATGTAATGACCCGATCCTTGACCCTTAAGTTAATTAGGATTAATGATTTAACTAACTTAAGTAATTAGAATTAATCTGACGAGTAACCGAGATTAATGACCAACAAAGCCATGATCTTAGAACATTAGGCTAACTCAAGAATTTGGGGCGAGTTG
>JAUPMG010179499.1:0-10420 GCA_031762675.1 Pachysandra terminalis
CACCCATTATGGACAATGTGTGTGAAGGTGCAGGTGTATCAAAAAGGTTACAACAATAAGTCTCAAATATCTCTAATCTGTATTTTTCGTTTCTAATTTAAACACTCATGCACCAAAAATTGCAAATCAAATAAAAATGAACTCAAATGCATGAGGTGGATAAGAAATTGTTTATGAATTTGAAAAATTAGAAACAGCATACGTGTCCTAATATTCCAGTTTCCTAAAACCTAAACCGAGTTCTACATGAGGTTCAAGGTTATGCATCTAAAGGTTGAGGGAACCCGAAACCGGTTGAACCAACCTTCACACATAGATTTCTCCACATGCTTCTTTAGTCGTTTGTTTTGGGGTGGAACGTTGGGCGCCAACACTTGGGACAATGGTCGCCCAGCCGTAGGCCTACTAGACTCCTGGAGCGTAAGGTTTGCCTCCGAGGACAATGGTCGCCCTTTTGCAAGCTCACAAAGCTCCCTAAGATAGGTAACAATGGGTTGTGATTATGCAATATGTTAGAGGATTCAAGCATGCAATATAATTAAACCCATTCATTCAAATGAACCATAATCATTAGAACAAATTGCACCACATGTATCAAATGAATTGAACCATAGGAATTTAAATTGAACCGCATCAAATCAAATCAAATAGCACAATAAATCAAGGCAAATATGCAATTGAACCATGAAAGTATGCTAAGTCAATCAAATTCGCGAGAGAACACAAATCAAACCAAATCAAGAGAAAATAAAATAAAAAATAATAAACTAAAAATCCCATAAAAAAATAGAAATAAGGGAGAATGGAACGAAGTTACCAATAGAGCGAATTCCACTAGTTATGCTTGTTCCATGGGATTGCCTTTGAATATACCGCAGCTCCCCGGCAACGGCGCCAAAATTTTCTTGCTCACTCTCAAATGCAAGAGATTGAAGAAATATAATACTCGGTGAGTCCGAGGTTGAACCACAGAGAGCACGGAATTTGAAACAAAAGAGTGTTAAGAACAATTATAGTAGTGGAAAATTACTGGTAATTAAAATGAATAATTAATGGATAAATAAAAGTAAAATAAAAATATTTTAATATTAATGATGAGAATGCATAGGCATCGGGGCAGTTCCTTGAACCAGTGTGAAATTCGTTGTAACTCGGACAAATTATATGCTTGATTGCTATTAAGACCTTTGATTCCGTTGAACTAAAATAATTCAGGAACACTTCGTAACCGTGGTTCATGATGTGACTAGAATACTTTTAGAAAAAACCCATTCAAATTAATTCCGGATTCCCATTAGAAACCATGAAAAATTCTTCTTAATGATGAGAAAAACCTGATTGAACTCATAAAAAGAATGAATGACTCATACATCACAAGGAATCAAAATAGATTAACAATCAAAACATAATTTCATTAAAAATAAATAATTATAATAAACTCATACCAATTACAAGGGACTTCACCCCTAGCCTTTGCAGAGAATTAGGTTTCCATGGAAGAAGAAGAAAAATACAGAAAATTGAGTAGAAAATTAAGAAGAAAAATGGACGATTAAACTAGTGATTCTTCCCCCTTTTATAGAGCTCCAGTTTGAAAACCTTGAAGAAAATATCAACTTCCCTTTGTTTTCCTCCAAACAAGAAACTTCATGAGTTCTTCTTCTACTACCGATTGGACCTCCAAAACAATTAAATTGGACTTTGGTGTCTCACAAAAATTGTAGATATACTTCTTCGCTTTCCAAAGCCAGCAAAATCACCTTATTTGGACGTTTCTACAATGAGTTATGGTCAAAATACCTAGATTTGTTCAGTAAAATTCTGAAAAGTAACTTTACTAAACTCAAAATAAAAACCTCCTCTTTTGTGGAGCAAGTCTTCACGAAAATTGAACACCAATCAAGCTAGGGACTTCTTGAAGCCTTGGCCCTTCTTTCTAAATTCATTCCCTTTGAACTTAATCTGACCCGTCTAAGCTGATCCGTTTGATCTATCCGACTCCATCTGGTTTGAATCGATTTGGGTCCGATTTCCCTTGATTAGAATTGGTCTCCAAAATTGTCTCTACATCAACAAATTAAGCATAATTAAGTCAATTAAAATATAGGGCAAAGGTAAAATAAAATTGGTAAATCCTATGTAATATGAAGGGTTTAATATGAGAAAATAGTAGATAAGTCATGTAAATAAGAATATAATGTGTGATAATCCATGAGTTATCAATTTTCACCCACGGAGGAAGCTACCTGTCCATTGCTTTGGGGACTTTCACCCACGGTGGAAACACACATCTACCAGTAACCCTTTCTTATAGGGACTTACACTCACGATGGAAGCACACCTGTAACCAGGCCATCCTTTAGGGACTCTCACCCACGGTGGAATACACCCATACCAAACCTTTCCTTTAGGGACTTTCACCCACAGTGAAATACACCCATACCATGCCTTACCCTTAGGGACATTCACCCATGGTGGAAGCTCACCCATCCAGATCAAAAATTCAAGTCATACAAAAAAAAACAACATTCACGGTCATGGATACTCTCAGTACCCTCACTCAATCATTCAAGTCAACCATCATCAAGGACACACAAGTCACACTGAGTCAACACAAGTCAAACATAAGTCAACATTAGATGCCATACGCACCATTTAACCAATCAAGTCCTACGTGACAATTTCTAATCATACTAATCCTATCTTGAGGTCGTATAATCTCGAAAACATTTGAGTTTGTATCACCTCTTATTCCATCAGAATCAGTCCAATAATCCTGAATTTTAGTCATTCTCCTACACTTTTCATAATTAGACTAATTCTAGATCTTTTGCACACAAACCAACTATATAGGCATGTGCATAACTCACTAGGAAACATTTCATCTATATTTATCGTATTGAAATCATACATAAAACTAGTTACCGTAGAAACTCAGGAGTCCCTACCTCGTTTTTCGGGTTTCTAATCCGGCCTAGTATCGGCCTTCATCGATTTGCTCTTGTCTCTTCAGATGTTGTTTGATCAACGTCATTTTTCCTTTGTCCCTATCCTCGAGCCAATCATCATCATCCTCGCCCTCTTCTTGACCATCGTACCCACTCTCTTCCTTTTTCTTTTTCTTCCTAGATTTCTTCCTCTCAGCACAGTAAACCTCTCTCTTTTCTTTCTCTTCCCTTTCTTCCTCTTAGCCTCTCTAGCCTCCTTCTTCTTACATTAATATTTTCTCTTCCTCTCTTCTATTTCTTCTTTCTCCTTCTTCCCTCTAGGTCTCCTCATTGTCTAGTTTTTCTGCAACCCTAAAACCTGCACCTCTCTTTTTTCTTCCTTGATTTAGACGTCCCACACTTAGAGAATACTCTCTCTCCTCCTCCTAGCTTCTAGGTTCCCTAGTCTCTTTGAACTCTATCCTTTTTAGTTCATTTGAATTCAAATTAGCTTAGTTTAAATTTCATATAGTAGAGAATCAATCGTATGATGTTTAAGTTGGCTTATTTCCATAATTAATCTTACAAATAAATTTAATTACCTGTTTAAGTCATATTGGACTTTTAACTGAGTTTTGGGGCCCAATTCATTTGCTTTAGGGTTCTAGTCCATTTAGATTAGAAGTTCAGCCCATATAACCAATTCTTAATTAATTAGGTAATTGTCCATTTTGTTTTTCCCTAATTATTAATTAGTTGAATTCTACCTTGTATCTTTCATTAAATTCCAGTGTATAATTAGAGGCTTAATTAGAATTTAATCTATAATTATTCTAGTTGGGTTCGGATCATTACATTCCCCCCCCCCTTTAGGACATTTCGTCGTCGAAAGTATTAGTGAAACGTGATTCAAATCTTATAAGTGTTGTTAGAACATAAGGAGCTCGACTATGAAATTGAAAATAAGAGTTCATTACAAAAACAAATACATAGGTCCTATCTTTCTTCTTCTACTACTGGCCATTCGCAAATGGCCATGCCAAAAGAAGCAACCAAAAACTAGGAAGAAAACATTCCTAATAACTAAAACATGAAAACAAACTACAAGGAATGTCCCCTGTGATACATAGGTCCCCTGTGCTATGCAAGAAGTTAAGTGTATTCTCCACGGTTGTCCGGAGTCTAGACATTTCCTGACGGCTCTGTCTGACCTCCTTCTCTAGTGCAGTCAACCTGGTCTCTATGGTAACTGGGGGCGGTGCAAAAGATGAAGACTCTCCTGGATGAAACTCTGAGGGAATGCCCTGTGGCTCCTCTCGGATCTCTGTCGATGCCCTGGGTAGATTCACACTGATCTGATCTGGTAGGCTCATCCTGTGAAGGTTCATCACTCCAAATCGGGGATTGGTCTCTCCAGCCTGCGCGGAAGGTATCGGCATACCCCAATGCTCACCTACCAAGCACATCAGGTGTGCGAAAGGCAATGCCCCTCTCCTCCGGGTCCTCATAAATTTGATGATATGTGTGATGATCAGTGATGGAAGGCAGAGTCACGTGCCTAGGGCTCTCTGGTGTAGAACAGAGGCCATGTGTAGGGTAAGCTCTGTAAGGTTCCTTGAACGAGGGTAAACGTTCGTGACGAATAGCTTGTGCAGAATGCGGTAAGTGGGTAAGAGTTTGGAGGCGCTCAAGGAATTGTCGTCGTTCCACCTCACTTTCACTCCGTAGATAGGTCGGGTCATCTCTATATTCTCTTCCTCTGTAGGGTCAGGAACTGTCGAATAGGCATTGTTCATTGGCACCCTCATCATTCTTGAACCAAAGACATGTTGAGGAACTTGTTGATGTGATACATATTGAAGGTGATGGTCATTGTGTCAAGGTCCATAGATGTGATCTTGGAATACATATCTGCGATCATGGATGTATGTGCTACTCCACCCCAATCTAGGATGGGTTCCCATCCTACAACTCGTAGCGTTTCCGCTACCTGTAGTCCACTACCGCCGGCCTAATCACTCTCTTTTCTATAAGTAGCTTCTGACCTACATACTCATTGGGTGTGGGTTCTTCTTGGGCTGGGATTGGAGTTCTATGGTTTGGCAAAGTACCAGGTGGAGGTGAATCCTCTCCCTCGAGGTTGGATATTTAGGGTGGTGGTGGAAGTGGATCTTGAGATCTCCTAGAAGATGTAGGTCTCGTAACCTTGGCCTTCTTGGGAGGGCCTTGAGTTACCTTTGTTCTAGCCATAGTTCAAAGAAGGTATGAAATCAAGAGTATTAAATCACAAGTAATGGAATGAATTTCTTACCGAAATGGAATGGATGGAAACACTTGCAATGGATTTGGAAGAAACCCTTGATGTGCTTGAAAATGCCCTAGAGAAGTTTAGGAGTTTGAGGTTGAAGAAGAAATGAGTTTATGTCTTGATTTCTTCCATTTTATAGTTCTTTCTAGCCATGGTTCAAAGAAGGTATGAAATCAAGAGTATGAAATCACAAGTAATGGAATGGATTTCTTACCGAAATGGAATGGATCGAAACACTTGCAATGGACTTGGAAGAAACCCTTGATGTGCTTGAAAATGCCCTAGAGAAGTTTAGGAGTTTTAGGTTAAAGAAGAAATGCGTTTATGTCCTGATTTCTTCCTTTTTATAGTTCTCGGAACAAATCGGTAGCACGCTCGGTATCTACCGAGACTCCTACCGAAATCAAATTTAATTGAATTTTCAAAGAAACTTTTTTTATAATTTATCATTATTCTTGACATTTTCATATAAAAATATCTGCGTAATACCATGTACATTTTTATTTAACAATAGGTCAAGTTAATGGGTCAGTTTCAAGGTCTGGTAATTAAATAATCGGATTTCTTAAAAATAAATGCTTGTTTTATAGCTCAAATATTTTTATTTAGCAATTTTTGCATTATAAAATAATTAGCATCAATTATTCGCCTGCTCTGGAATTTTCTTAATTTTTTTCAGTTATTTTTGTTAAGGTTCATTGAACCAGCGCTTTATTCGAAGTGTTCTTAATTTTAATCTTCCTACCCACTAAAGTTTGGTATTCTCTAGAGTTTCTTAATCGACCGTTCATAATTATCCTACCAAGCTGTCACCTAGTCTTCTTCATGTATAAGTTCATGTACTATTCCTTCCTACAGTCCCTTTAGTTCAACATGTAGTTATACATTAGGAATAAGGTTAAATGCAGTTTACTGCTATTATACATGTTAGTATTTGATCCTAGTCATAAGAGTATGTCATATCTAACCATACACTTATTATCTAACTTAATTGGAATTCCTATATAATTCCTGAAAAAAAGTCCTAACTTATAAGTCTCTAAGTTCTCATGCTAACATCACTTAGATGCAACAATCATTAAATAATTAACACAATTATAGCAAGATTACTACTCAATGATCACTTTAATAATTTCACACAAATCAAGAAATCCGCAAGAATTACCTAGTTCAAACAATCTACATAAGGCATTCCAAATACTTTAATATACAAGCACATAAGCATATCACATTACATATTCACATACTATATCATAGTATATTTCACACAATTCACAAAATTGGCTCTTAGGTTCACATGTTTCTAGGTTTCATCCTAGGGTTTCACTACACCTAAGACTTCCCAAAGCCTAGACAACTTAAAACCTAGAGCTCTGATACCATGTCTGCCACGCCCCAACTCCGAGATATAGGATCTCGAGCATTCCAAGGAACTGAAATTCAGATCCACCACGTGGATACTGATAACCAGCCACAAAATCCACCCTTACCTAATTGAATCAGAGTCTCAACAGAATATAAACACCAGCGGAAGTCTCTCAAAATTAAAACCATAGCTCAACTAAACATGTTAAGCTATTACCCACAAATAAAGTAAAGTAATCTCTTTTACAATTTTCTGCCCTCCATAAGGTCAAGCCAAATAAAACTAAAATAAAATAAAAGTAAAGTCATGTAGTCTCAAAAGCAGATCATCACAAACACCATCTCCACTCCAGCGAGCCAAGATCAAACAAGATGATTACTTGTAGAGATAAGGATCAGCCGAAGCCTAGTAGAGAAATCTAACAAGACTACAATATCTACTTTTATGCATGCATAACAATACGATTCAATTCATGCATTTCAATTCATCATATAATATCACATTCAAATGTGTATTAAACAAAACATCATACTAAATCTCACGTACTATTATGCATAATACAATCATCATATGAAATCACTATTCACATGGATACCATACAACATCAAGTCATAATCAGTCAATAGTTCACAAATCCCATAGTCCCACTATGTTAACACTACCCACATGATCCTTTCATGTTCAAACAGATTCGACATGGTCCCACCATGTTCCAGAACAAAACATACATGCGTACACATGGTCCCACCATGTGACACAACAACAAAGATCACAACAATCACATAGTCTCACTATGTTCCACAACAAACACTACATGGTCCCACCATGCTACGGCCAAACAATCACATAAACCAACACCACATGGTCCCACAATGCTATGACCAATCAAACACATAAACAAACACCACATGGTCCCACCATGCTACGACCAGTAACCACAAGGTCCCACCTTGCTACGATGATTAACATAAATACATATCACATACACATAGTCTAACTATGTTCACAACAATATTCACATAACCATTCTTTTAAGGACTTGCACCCACGAAGGAAGCCACATGTACAAACCTTTCCTTTTGGGACTTTCACCCACGGTGGAAACACACCCGTAACAACATGGTTCCATCATGCTACGACCAATCAACCAAAAGGTCCCACCTTGCTACGACCAATGCGACTCAATCACAATCACAACCATAATCACAATCAATTCAAGCATGTCACAATGATAATGCAACACAGTCAACTCAAACACGTGCAATGCAATGCAAGTGTATGATACAAGCATTGAGTGAAATGAAGGGCAATGCAATGTAAGGTATAACCTGGCCTAGCCCAATTACGTGTTCATACCAACTCATGACTTAGGGACTTGCACCCACGGTAGAACCCACCATTCATATTCCTTAAAAGACATTCACTCACGGTGGAATACACCAGTAACGCGCCATACTTTTAGAGACTTTTGCTTGCTCACTCCCAAATGCAATAGTTCGAAGAAATATAATTCTCGGGAGTCCGAGGTCGAACCATAGAGAGCACGGAATTCGAGACAAAAAATGTTAAGAACAATAACAATAGTGGAAAATTACTGGTAATTAAAAGGAATAAGTAAGGGATAAATAAAAGTAAAATAAAAAGGTTTTAAAATTAATGGTGAGAATGCGTAGGCATCGGGGTAGTTCCTTGAACCGGTGTGAAATTCATTGTAACTCGGACAAATTATATGCTTGATTGCTATTTAGACCTTTGATTTGGTCGAACAAAAATAATTCATGAACACTTCGTAACCGTAGTTCACGACGTGGCTAGAATACTTTTAGAAAAACCCATTCAAATTAATTCCGGATTCGCATTAGAAACCATGAAAAACTCTTCTTAATAATGAGAAAAACATGATTGAACTCATAAAAAGAATGAAGGACTCGTACATCACAAGGATCAAAATAGATTAACAATCAAAACATAATTTCATTAAAAATAAAGAATTATAATAAACTCATACCAATTACAAGGGCCTTCACCCCTTAGCCTTTGCAGAGAATTAGGCTTCCATGGAAGAAGAAGCAAAAAAGCAGAAAATTGAGTAGAAAATTAAGAAGAAAAATGAATGATTAAACTAGTGATTCTTCCCTCTTTTATAGAGCTCCAATTCGTCCTCCTTAGTTTGAAAAAAGAAAACCTTGAAGAAAATAGTAACTTCCCTTTGATTTCCTCCAAACAGGAAACTTCATGAGTTTCTTCTTATACTACCAATTGGACCTCCAAAACGACCTAATTGGACTTCGGTGTCTCACCAAAATTGTAGATCTACTTCTTAGCTTTCCAAAGCCACCGAAATCACCTTATTTGGACGTTTCTACAATGAGTTATGATCAAAATACCGAAATTTGTTCAGTAAAATTCTGGAAAGTAACTTTCCTAAACTCAAAATATAAACCTTCTCTTTTGTGGAGCAAGTTATCATGAAAATTGAACACCAATCAAGCTATTGAATTCTAGAAGCCTTGGCCCTTCTTTCTAAATTCATTCCCTTTGAACTTAATCCGACCTGTCTAAGCTGATCCGTCTGATCTAATCCGACCCGATCTGGTCTGAACCGATTTGGGTCCATTTCCCTTGATCAGGATTGGTCTCCAAAATTGTCTCTGCATCAAAAAATTAAGCATAACTAAGCTAATTAAAATATAGTGCAAAGGTAAAATAAAATTGGTAAAATTTATGTAAAATGAAGGGTTTAATATGAGAAAATAGTAGATAAGTCATGTAAATGATAATATAATATGTGATAATCCCTGACTTATCACACCCCCAACTTACCTTTTGCAAGTCCCTAGCAAAACTAAAATAACAAACAAAAATTCCTAACTATACCACTTTCGCTGGCACTCTCGATTGCATTTAGCATATGCAACAAGCCTTTAAACCCCTAGGTGTTCCTAGTGGACGAGTTATAGTCTCGTGAGGGTTTACCATGATGATACCCACAAACATTTACTTGAAACAATGGTTATCCATAGAAAATAAAGTATCACAAAGAACAATGGTTAACCTTCAATGATAAGCTTAAAAAGATCAACTCCATGTATACTTAGATAGTGGACCATCAGTGGAATCCTCATTAGATGAAACAACCAAGGCATACATTCATTGGAACTCTTATTACACATTTTTTTTTCTTTAGTTACGTGGAATGTGCAATGCCTAGCTCCCTTAAGCTTTCTAATTGACACATGTATCGAGTGTTGGACCAATGACTCCTGAACTAGATGGCTCAAAGGGCATTAGGTGTAAAGGACACCCCTACAGGCTTACTTACTCAAGTCAAAAAGGCTACAAAGCTAAATTAGCCACACTATCAACCATTCCAAAATCCTTACCTTTTGACGCGAACACTCATTGCTTATTGAGGCAAGAGGTCCGATTACTTAGCAAAAAGCTCAAAATAATCAAGAATTAAGCACTTATTCTTTTCTTTTTCTTCTTTTTCTTCATTTTTTTTCTTTTTTTTGATATACTAACCATAATAGTATGCCAAGGTTATTCATCCCCAAGTCAACCAACAGAACTTAAGTTGTCAAAAACATTCATAAATGGTTTCATATTTCATACCTCACAAACTGTGTTATTGTGCTTGTGCTAAGTTCAAAGTGAAACAAGTGACATCACATTATCCAAGAATAAGTAATAAAAATCAATATTTAGATTTCTTAGTCAAATGATCATGTGTTCATGTGTGTTAAACTTATCAAAGAATGTGAATCAAAGTTCAAAGTTCAACAAAATTTTCAAAAATAACACATTTAATCATTTAAA
>JAUPMG010179510.1:0-10420 GCA_031762675.1 Pachysandra terminalis
CTTCTTTGCTTTATTTTGTCTTTTATATTTGTTTGCTTTACTTATTTTTCTCTTGATTCATCGAATCCCAGGATCCAGGAACTCTTGGTGAGTTTAGATTGATCTACATAGGTATAGATTGATCTATTCCTAACATATATCAATCTATATATATATATATGTCATTTTTGACAGTCATTTGTTGGCTACCTTTCCAACAATAGCCCAGTTTGTTTGTGTTCTAGCCAAAACTTACTATACTAAGAGTCTTGGAACCAAAGACCCAAAACTAAAATCAATTGATTCCAACAATAAATGGAATTCCCCCAAGTAAGTACATCAAGTAAATAATTAATACAGAGGAAACAAAGAAAAATAACACAACCACAAGATATAATTTAATTCAGTACCCCATGTCCACAAGTAAGATGACATGTAGAAATCCCTTGCGTTCTTCTTAACCCAGTAATTAGAACCCATAACACTGTCTAAATCCAACACTGTTATTGAAAAAGCCAATCACCTTCATGTTGTCTGCATAATAAACCCAGATACCACAGTGAAAACAAACCCCCCAATGCCTTAGGACTCAAGGGTTATCGCTATAGAAGAAGAAGAATACATAAGAATCACATCTGCAAATTCCAAAAATAAGAAAACTTGAAACTAGAGAAAATTCTCTTTAATTGACCATTGGACCATTGACCATCCATGAAAAATGAATCTGATCATCTCTCTTAATTGAAAAAACTTTTTTTTTTTTTTAAAACAAAATACACCTCTACATATGCATAGAGGACAATTCAAAATACCCATCAATCCAAGAGAAGGAAACACCATTTGGTGATTTTACATCAAAATATCTAACAGATTAGATGAGCATGAGATTCCCATAATTCTCACCATGTAAGAAATGGATTCAAATCTGAAGTACTCCCAAGATAATACTAGTTATTGAAATCATTAAGCTTCCTTTTACATAGCTTCTAAGAGGAAGATTGCTTCTTATTAAGTGATTCGTAGAAAATGCTTCCATGAAATAATTCTTCAAATGAAAATGAGTTTATTGAATATAAGATTACATTTTTACTTACTGAAGTGTTTAATAAATATATTATTCTTTAAAAATGAATTTACATCATGTTAAAGGGATAATTTCATAAGAAAAGCAGGAAGGGAAATAAAACACAGTCGAAATAAAATAGCTTCTCAAAATCCTAGATTGTTTTTGAGTAGTCAAACACAAGAGGTTCCTGGAAGGAGCAATAAGCTTGTCTTGTTCTCTTTGTAACATTGCCAAGAAATCTTAAAACAAGTCTAATAAGCTCTGACAAGGTAAACCCAACCAAAGACATCTCCCCACCCCAAAGAAAACATTTAAACCTCCAAAAGACAAAAGCCGGCTAAACACTCAGCTAACTCACGGCTATCAAATAGCCTCACCTTCTATAAATACCCATATTCTCTTTTAAGCTTCTGCATCACAAGAACAATACCTATCTTCTCTCACAACCTCTTGCATCACAAGAAGATAAAGCAAAGATGGCAAGTTGCAAAGGTATGAACAACATTTATTTTCTTGTCTTTGAGATTAATCTTAATTCATTATATATTAAGCTCAAGATAATTCTTAGTTTCTCACATGTGTTTATTTATGTTAATGTAAGTTATGGTAAGGAGTGGCCAGAACTGGTTGGCGTAAACAGGGAGGTCGTGGCAGCCATTGTTCATACAGAGAATCCTAATGTAAGCGTCACCATCGTAAGAGAAGGAATGATGGTAACCACAGATATTCGTTGCGACAGGGTTCGGGTTTGGAAATTGGATTAATTTAATATTATTGTATTGTAAAAGGGTGTCCTGTGGACTTACCTTGTGGCTATGTATGGTGTGTTTTAAGTGTTAAGTTTGTAATGAAAAATCAATTTGAGTGGTTTGAAGTTAATTGTCTTATCCCTCTATTATCAATTAAAGTGTTGCAAGATGCATGTCAAAGGGCTTACTTGGGACAATGATATACATTAGATTGATAACAGTTGCCTAATTTAGAATCACTCATCTTGAATTTATGCAAAAATATATATTTAACTACCAAAGTAGTCTCTAACACAATCTAAAATCTTACTTTCTTGAAAAAATACTTAGGTAGTCCTAGTATTATCACTGTTATTGCCTTTATATTAGGAAGTTGTTCTATGGTTATTCAAACTTTAAGCTACTAACTGAGGCAAATATATAATACCCATTGCAGAAAAAATCAGTTTCATGATTAAATGATTTTAACCATCAATAATCGATCGTATCGTGAAGATTAATGTTCATGTATTTTTATCCATCCAGTAATTATCAATTTATTTTTAACTATATATGGGTTGAATTTTTGTCTTAAAAATCTTATAGAAGGGGTCGATCTATCGTACAGTTTCGAATGGCAATTCATCCTCACAAGGTATCATAATTACATGAACTACCTCATTCTATTCAATATGTTGAAGTTAAAAAAAATGTGAATTAATATAAATTATGTGAAAATGAATATCATCAGAAAGATATCAATGAAAGTCTTATAGTAAATGATAATTAAATCTAATTCTACTAGAAACCAATATACGGACTAAAGTTATTCTCATATAAAAATTTTAAGATAAAAAATTTCCTTAAAGATGGGGAGGAGTAGTTGGTTATTAAAATACAGAAGATTTAGAAAATAAAAAAAAGAAAAGTTTCTAGTCTAAATCATAAGTTATAATGCATTGTCTTTAGATTATAGGGCATGTGTTATTGCATAAGTGACTCAATGGGAGCACAACAATAAGTTGCTTACTTGAAGTAAATAGCGTTTGATAAATACATTTATTTAAGTGCTTATGAAGAAAATAGGTATTATAAAAATATTACTAAGGCTTTTAAATAGCTTACCACATAAGTGACGAGGAGAAGCTGCTCTCAGTAGCTTCTCCTTATGGGTATCCTTCCTCTACTGCTCATGGGTAAGCGTTTACCCATTAGGTGTTACCAAACACACATTTAATTTTTAAAAGTGCTTTAATAAATAAGCTAGCTATAAGCTTAAATAAGTACTTATATAAGCCAGGCTAAACGCAACCTAAAAGTTATTAGTAGAAATGCTTCCATGCAGTAATTCTTCAAATGTAATTAAGTTTATTGAATATAAGATTACTTTTGTACTTAAATATCTAACTCTTTAAAAATCAATTTAAAGAATTAGATATTGTTTCTGGCAAAATAATTTCTCAAAAGTGCAGTAACATACTTGTAAATTCCAATGTTTAAGCAATGGTAATACTAATAACTTTGTAACTGCTTCAAGGATAATATATTGTCAATTTTATTTTAAAACCATAAAAACTTACTTTTCATCAATGTCTGATTTTAAAGATTGACTGCACCCCTATAATTAATTAAGCTTGGATCTTGGGCACCCAAAAAATCATTTCTAACCATAAACATGAAGCTTGTGACATTCAACAAGCTCTCAAATCCTAAATTAATCAAAAGACAAAAGCAACATTAATCATCAAGCACCTCTTCTTCTGCTTAATTAGATGAAACCAGCTTCTTAAAAAGCGCTTTTACCATAAACAAATTTAAGTGGTGTCACACCCTAAGTCACACAATCTATGTGATATGGGCGACGTTCTAGTGCTCGGAACACGAATTCTCATTCTAAGCGCATGAATGTCCCCAATCTGCAGGTTTGAAATTACAATATGCGAATTGGAGTAAAAGTGTAAAAATGAGTGATTTTTTTTTTTTTTTTTGAGGATTTTTGTGAAAGTATAAAAATAAATAGGTTTTATTTTGAAACAAAGGGTAAATTAAGTTGATAGAAGGTTAAATTGAGATATTTTTTGTATTATATCCTTTCTCTTGTATATGTAGCTGAGCATAAGACAGGAAATTGAAATGTCTTTATACATGAAGTATAGTTTGTATTTATATAAACTCTCTGTAGGCACTCTAGAGCACAAATTATTTTCAAGTTTAGTGTTCTCATATTCTCCCTCCCGCACCCGCTCGGCGTTCAGATGACTTAGGTGTCACCAAACCCTTGGAAGATGTGTGAAAGTATTTTTAACCATGACAAGTAGTACTTCTTTATCCTTGAAGAAATGAGAAGATAGGTTTGTCTTACAAGTATGTCTTCTTCTTCTTGAAGGATTGCTTCAATCTACTTTTTTATTGAAAAATATTTGACATGGTAAACCGACACAAAGCATATCTGATCGCAATCTACTTTTTTATTGAAAAATATTTGACATGGTAAACCGACACAAAGCATATCTGATCATCAAATAACTTAATTAGCTTCTTCTATATCCCAATTCAAAATTCAATTAAGTACAAAAATAAATAAAATAAAAAGTAAAAATTCAAAGGTAAAGAGCCGGCCAATCAACAAAAGCAACCCACTACAGCTTTCACATTACCTCTCTTTTTCTCTCTATAAAAACACATCTGCTCTCACAATCTATTCCATCACAAGAAGAAACTAAAACTCTAAAAGGGAAGAAAAGATGGGAGATTGCAATGGTAATGTGGTGTTTTAATCCATATATCCTTAGAGAAATGTTTTTAATTAGCTAATTTAACTCTAACATGTGATATTGTATGTGTTTTAATGGCAGATACTGGTAAGCGTACATGGCCGGAGCTGTTGGGTGTGAAGGGAGAGGTGGCAGCAGCCATTATCAGCAGAGAGAAGCCAAAGGTCAGCATAGCTATCATCAAAGAAGGAATGATGGTGACCATGGATTTTCGTTGTGACCGGGTCCGGGTTTGGGTCGATAAGTATGGTATTGTCAAACAAGTGCCCCATATTGGTTAGTGCTTAGTAGGAGTTTGGGTACCCCATGTAGGGTTTCATCTCATGTTATATATGGTGTTTATGTCCATTGTATGAGCTCCACTACTAAATAAGGCTCATTACTTGTAATTGTTTTAATCTCTCTCTCTATATATCTTCACTTATTTTCATGAAATAATACTGGGAATTTTGTTTTCCTCTTCAGAATTTGAATTTGGACCCGAATTCAAGTGATTCGATCGGTATGGGTATAACCCGTTTTAAGCCCCTTATGTTAGGAGTAATTTAGTTATTTGTAAGGTTGTGAGGGGTATTTTTGACATTTAATGGAGATCAGACAATAAGAATGACATCTATTCACGAGTGCTGACACAGATTCACATGATCAGCTCCGGGTTCAAGCCGTTTCATTCCTTACTTTTAGCCTTTTTGGGAGAGCATATTTGGATCATTAGGAGAGCATTAAGCAAAATTGAAAGAATATTAACAGAAACATGTACGTATGTATGTCACACATCTAATTATTTTTTATATTATTATTAAAAAATATAATTAATTAAATATATTATACATACGCGCACACTCTAATCAATATTCTATCAGTTTCACTCCAAACAATATACCTTCAATCAATTGGAATGTGTATAGATACAATATTTCAACTTGCATAAACTAATATATAATATATGCGACGTACTTAAACAGCTTTCAAAGATAGATTTGTCGAGACTCGAGGATATATAGATGTGATAAGTAGGGCCACAACTTTCTTATATAAAATATATCTTGTCATGAATGATGTGTAAAAAATATTTTTAATTATAATAATTAAACTTTGTCATCTATTACATTAGTCATACGTAACGTGTCTTTTAAACCACCAATGTATGGCTCACTTGGTAGCAAGTTGGGTTCTAGTGGGTATTTCCGGAGATAAGTCTAGAGTTCGAATCCCACTAGAAGCACTCGTGGTTAGGAGTTTACTGTAATTGCTACCGCATCAACCGTGGATTATTCTCACACCCAAATGGGTGTGGTGACATCACGTGTTTAAGACAAAAAAAAAAAAAAAACGTGTCTTTTAGTTATGATGTATCTGTTCTGAATCAAATGGAGCTCTAGAAGTATAATAGGCAATTCAGGTTTGCAAACTAAAATACAACATGAAAGCTGATTATATTGATCAGGATATGATTTGATTTGAATTTATTTCTATCTCAGTATTTTTAGATTTTCTATTTAAACCTTATGTATGGTCCTCTTGTGATCACCCAAGATTTATCAATAAATCAATACTTCTTCATCACTAATGAAATGTATATCTACAAAACAAACATATCATGTTTTGAATGATATTGAATACATAACAAATATCCTGTCAGATGATAAAATTATTTGTTAGGTTGCACCAATAAATGTATTTTTGCAATGAAAAGTTGTTTTTGGCAGTATACTTTTACCTAGGCTTCTTTAATACGAAAGACAAGAGGATAAAAAGATCATCATTAATGCATTAATAGAGAATCGTTCTAATATAAGATTTTAAAGAGAGCGGCTTGAACTTAACAACATAACATGTTATGACTCTATATATACCCATAAGCTTTAAAGACTAAAACCATCTTACAAGAGAGAGATGGCATGTGAAGGTAAGACCATATTTTCTCTTTGAAGTTAGAGATCTTCTACCTACTTGATCTAAGTTATATATAGATATAGATATATGGCTTAACAGAGATAGTGGAGGGATTTGAAAGTTAACTATTGTAGCTCTGTTTTTGGATGCTTTACATGTGGCCCAATCTGCACATGAATTTTGTTCTCGGCAGATCCATTGCATTTGAGTTTGTGCTGCTCTAGTCGTCATCTTTATCTTCACCTACAAAATCAGATTGCTGGTGTTCCACAGAGTTTGGTATCATGCACGATAGACTTATATATAATATGAGAGTCAGTTTTGATAATACTTTGAGTAAGAGGCATAGCTGCTAATAGATCCAATCCTAAAAGCATTGAATGAGCTTCGATCATATTGTTTGTGCAATGACCCAAAAATTTGTAGGCGCCCGTAACACAAACCTTCCACTGAAGTCATGAATAATCGCTTTCAGCACCGGCTATACCAGGATTACCTCTAAATGAACCATCAATGCTTACTTTGAGCCAAGAGATAGGGGCAACTGAACTTAAAAGGTCAAAAACCACGGCCCGGCCAGTTCAACTGGTATCCGGTGCTATAATTGAGTCGGGTGGGCTTTTAACCCAATCTGTTTCAAAACCCGACATGACCGATTGGTTTAACCGGTTAAACTAGTGACCCGACTAGGTTTAGGTCAATATTAAGAACCCGGTTGGGTCATTACATTATAAAGTTTTTAGACTTTTAATCTAAAAGTCTTAAAACTTCATCAATTAACAGTATCTTCATCAATATTGTCCTTTCTCATTAGATCAAGAAATCACACTCGAATCGAGTTAACTCCCGATTTTTAAAACAGAGTTTAGAAGTGAGACATTAGATTTTCAAGTCTAAATTTTTTATTTTATTTTATTTATTTTTTGTACATTTTTCATGGGTCACCGCCCGCTTGACACATAGCCAATAACACACGCACCTATCTATTTACCGTCCTCAGCCTCTTGAGAATACGACAACAAAGGGGACCTGTGAACCTGACGTAGAGACAACTCAAATAAGCTCCCATTATTTGGTGAAGGCAAACTTTGAACCCAGGTCCTCAAAACTTTACACCATGTGCTACCCCATCTAAACTAGAAAGTAAAGAAAGAGAGAGAGAGAGCCCACATGAAGTATAATTGAACTTCAAAAGGTAACATGATCAACTCTTTAAAGTCAAGGAATACACCTCAATCAACAAACAAGAGCAGGTCAAGGTCAACATTCTCCCCCCAATCAATCTCACATTTAATTTATATATATATATTGACCTCATCGTCAACTAAAAATATCTCCATTAACGTTGCCCTTTCTCATCAACTCATACAGCTTTCACACAACCCCTCTCTCTCTCTAAATAAATACACAGCTGCTCTCACAATCTATTCCATCACAAGAAGAAACTAAAAGGGGAGAAAATACGGGAGACTGCAATGGTAATGCATGTGGTGTTTTAATCCATATATCCTTAGAGAAATCCCTTTTGTTATCTCCTCACTAATAAACTATGTTAAGTTTTAACTCTAATATGTGATATATTGTATGTGTGTACGTGTTTTAATGGCAGATGCCGGTAAGAGTACATGGCCAGAACTGTTGGGTGTGAAGGGAGAGGTGGAGAGAACCTAAAGATCAAGGTACGTATCATCAAACCAGGAATGATGGTGACCCTGGATGTTCGTTGTGACCGGGTCCAGGTCGGGTTGATAAGTATGGTATTGTCAATCAAGTGCCCCATATTGGTTAGTGGTTAGTAGGAGTTTATTGGTATAATATTAGAGGGTATTGTATTGGGTACCCCTTGAAGGGTTACATCTCATGTTATGGTCTTTATATACTATATGTATGAACCCAATAATACTAAATAAGACTCATTACTTGTAATATTAACAGAATTTGTTTTAATATCTATATAATCTTCACTTGTTCTCAAAAAATAAATTTGGGAATTTGGTTTTCCTCTCTTTACAAGGACAAATATCTTACAGCAATATGACCACAAATGATTTGGACCCGAATTCACATTATTCTATTCGGGTATAACCCGTTTTAAGCACTTACAAGTTTCAGTCTTTTATGGTAGGAGTATTTTAGTCATTTATAAGCTTGTGAGAGGTATTTTTGACATTTAAAAAGAGATCAGACAATATGAATGACACGGATTCACATGATCTACGATGGAATCCACGCGGTGCCGTGCTTGATTATATACGTTTCAGTCATTTATAAAGTTAAGAGGGTTATTTTAGTCAATTAACATAACAAAATGCCACAGATTCACATGATCAGCTCCGGGTTCGAGCCGTTTCATTCCCTAGTTTTAGCCTTTTAGGGGGAGCATAATTGGAGCGAAACGATTGGCTCATCAGTTGGAGTATGCACGGATAAGCGGAACCGGATCCTCTGTAGCACCATTTCTCTATAGCATTTTGTAGCCTATTTTGCTCCAACGAAAACGTGACACGTGGCCACTAAAAGTTAGCGCATTCAACTCAAGTTAACCAAGGTTAACTATTTACCTATTTTTAATTTGTTTTTTATTTTCACGTTTTACCTTCTCTTCACGTTTTACTTTCTTTCCCTCTTTCAACAAAAAACAGGTTCAGCAGCACTTTGGGAAGTTTGCAAAAGCTTGTAACGAAGAAACGATTCAGCGCGGCAAAAAAAAATTCCGATTAAGGTAAGAACATAATTTTTTTTTTAAGATTCAATAGTATTTTTTTTATTCTCTTTTTTTTTTTTTCTTTTTTTTTTTCAATCGTTTTTTAGAGTGTAGACTTTAGGGTTTTAGATTTACTAGTTCTTATAATTTTTTTTTTTTTCTAAAATTGCAATAGTTTTTTTTTTTTTTAATTTCAATCGTTTTTTAGAGTTTAGATTTATGTTCTGTTATTATTTCAATCGTTTTTTTTTTTTTTTAATTTCAATAGTTTTTTTATTTTTAATTTCAATCATAGCACCATTTCCTCTGCGGAAATGGCTTATAGAGAAATAGTTTTTTTTTTACAGAAATAGCACCAATTCTGTAGCACCATTTCAATCGTTTTCTTATACTTTTTCTCATATATATATATATATTGCTGTTATTATTTCAATCCGTTTTTTTTTTTAACTTCAATAGGTTTTTTTTTAATTTTATTTCAATCGTTTTTTTTTCTCATATATATTTTTCTATATTGTTTAGTCATGTCTTCTTCTACGAATCTTTCAACAGCATCGAACCGGCGTGAAAATACAAACAATTCTCCAAAACAGACTATTAAGATATATGGTATATAATAAGAGATATCATTGTAGTGTCAAATCTTTGTTTTTTGCAAATGTATAATGGTAGGGGATTTCAAGATTAATGATGGAGTGCTCATTGGTTATTGTACGTACAGACTTATTCTTAATGCATTTTGAAGAAAAAAGAGACCTCTACTGATGTAGGTCTACTGATGTTGTTTTTAAGAAATTCAAAATTCTGTTTCACTAGGTTATTGTACTTGCAGACTTATTTAAGTAGAATTCTATTTCACTAGGCTCTTTTTCGATGCCAAGATTAATGCACTGTTCTTGTACTTACAGAATTATTTAAATTATTAATAGAACCTATTGTTTTTCCCCTCAGATTTTAAGAATTCTATTTAACTAGGCTCTGTTTCGATGCCAAGATTAATACACTGTTCTTGTACAAGTAGATTTATTTAAGTTAATAATAGAACCTATCGTTTTCCATTAACAAAAAAAGGCTTCAGAATCGATTAGTTTAATCTGCTTCAGTGAATATTATTTTTTTTAGCTGTTACAAACACTCTTCGTAAACTTGGATTCAAGTATTGTGGTTATCCCTAAAACATTTGAAGGGTGCAATTAATATTTTGAGTGATGAATACATCTCATTTCATAATGATCTACAGGTTTAGATTCTAGTGGAGTAGGCTGACTTCCAA
>JAUPMG010179531.1:0-10420 GCA_031762675.1 Pachysandra terminalis
ACTATTCAGCTAACCGAAAATGTTCTTGAGGGTGAATAGTTAACCGAAACCACCCATAAATTCTCGGTTAGGTGCTCAGTATGCCGAGGGGTATACTGAAGCATGCAAAACCTAGAAAATCTCTAAAAACTTCACATGTACGTTCATAAAAATAAATATCTAAATAAATCACACATCTTGAAATACAATTCCATGAAAACCCATGTTTTTAATACAAAACAATTGATTTAAGAAACTATAAAACTTCATAGAATTTACAATCCACTTCACACATATACAAACTCAGAATTTTATATGAACATAAACATACATACTTTCATGGTAAAAGTAAAGATTCGACATTTTTAGGCAATGTCATACTCATAGAACATGACTTATATACCTATACCATATCGAAAATAGTATTTTATCTGAATACTCACCTTGAATTGTCGATTGTGTAGAGTAGAACACAATTGTCTTCGCCTCCAAAATCTAATTCTTCTGCAATCCTTCACATTTGTATCCTCTAAGCTCCTCCAATCCTTGTACGGTTTCTACACATCTTCTCCTCTCAAATTTTTGAAATTATGAATCACATGATCAATTAATGTTTTATTGTAAACTTTGATTAATTTAGGTTTAATTAAGATTTCTTATTCAAATAGATTTATTGTTTTGGCTTATCTAAATTCTCAACCCTTTGATTAGATTACAAGTTCTTACGAAATCTTAGCCATACATTATAACTTAAGAGAGTTACAATTATGTGCGTTGCACTTAGTCTCCTACAATACAATCCACCAATCACAACTTAGTCAAAGTCAACCATATGTGTTAGTTTACTAACAATTTTAAATTACTCCATAGTTTCTTATGTATTTACATATTTTTCCTATTAAATTTGTTGGATTCTTACAATCTTCCCTCCTAAAGAAAATTTCGTCCTCAAAATCAACGTACCACGTTAGAAAATATTAGGATACTTCTCTCAAATATCCTCCTCTAGCTCCCAAGTTGCTTCTGATCTTTCGTGATTACTCCGCATACTTTCCAACATAGGAATCACTTTGTTGCATAGAACTTGCTCCTTCCGATCCAAAATCTCTACTGTATGTTCTTTATAAGTCGAATTCTCCCTGATTGTAACAACTTTCCAATCAATCACTCATGTCCGGTCTGGATGAAACTTTCTAAGCATAGATACGTGAAATACATTATACACAAGGTCTAAACTAGACGGTAACTGCAATCTGTAAGCCAATTCACCTATCCTTTCAGAAATTTCAAATGGCCCAATAAATCTTGGTGCCAACTTACCCTTCTTCCAAAATCTGAATACTTCTTTTAATGGTGATACTTCAAGAAATATCCAATCTCCAATTACAAATTCCAGTTATCTTCTTCTCAAGTTAGCATACTTCTTTTCATGATCTTGAGTTGTAACAAGTCTCAATCTGATAAGCTTGATCTTCTCTAAAGACTCAGTAATGATTTCCAGTCCTAAGAAAATACTCTTGTTCCCTTCGTTCCAACACAACGATGATCTGCAACGTCTTCCATACAATGCTTCAAATGGTGACATGCCAATGCTAGCTTGATAACTATTGTTGTAAGAAACTCCACCAATGCTAAGTGATCTTCCCAACTTTCTTTGAAATCTAGTATGCATGTTCTCAATAGGTCTTCCAATACTTGATTCAATCTTCTATCTAACCGTCGGTTTGAGGGTGAAATGATGTATTAAAATTCAATTGTGGTCCCAAAGCCTTATGTAAAATCATCCAAAATCTTGATGTAAGCTGTGAACCTCGATCCGAAACAATCATAATAGGCACTCCATGCAATATGATTATTTCCTTCACATACAACTTTGCTAATTCATCCGTGTTCATAACAATCCTTGCCTGTAGAAAATGAGCTGATTTGGTCAATCTGTCCACTATCACTCAAATCATATCATGATTATTCTGAGTCTTAGTGTAATGACCCGGACCCAGCTATGTAATTAGGGAATTAATCCTAATTAATCCACTAATTACACAACTGGGATTGTATGCAAAACTTATGGTTGAACTGGACTAAATAGTAAATATGGAAAATAATTGGGCAACCTACATAATTAAATTAAGATCAAATCTAATTATGCTTGGACCTTTAAATTGAAATGGGCTGGACCTTTAGTTTAGATTGGACTTAAAACCCATCAGAATCCAATTAGAATCTATTTAATTATGTAATTAAGATTAATAATGAGGTTACTTAAGGAAAACCAACACAAACTGATATGATCGATTCTTTCGGTAGAGAATTCAAAATTCAAATTTAATTAAGGAAATAGTATTCCAGTAAGATTAGAACTCCTAAAAGCTAGGAAGTGAAGAAAGAAAGAGATTGTCCCAAGCTTCACACATCCAAAACAGAGAGGAAGAAGGTTCAGGTTTTTGGTTTTGCAGAAAAGAGAGAGAATGAGGAGACCTAGAGGAAAAGAAGAGAAAAGAAAGAGAGAAGAAAAGAAGAGAGAAATATACTCTAGGAAGAAGAATGCTAGAAAAGCTAAGGAGAAATAAGAGAAAGAAGAGGAAGAAGAGGTAGGATACGACGGGCACGAAGAAGATGAAGATGAAGAAGAAGGTGAAGGAGAGGATAAGGGAAGGACTTTGGTAAAACAAGCCCTTAAGAAACGGGAAAACTTGAAGATGACTAAACTAGGCTGTGGATTAGAGACTTGGAAGAAGAGGTAGGGATTCCCATCGATTTTACGATAATTATATTCATGGATCTTAACAATGCAATAGCTATAGATCGGATTGCATGATTTCATGATTTGAGGCATGATCTGAATAGTGATCTTATAGTATAAGCATTGAATAAATATTATGAATGATTGTATGTCTACATGATTTAGCATGCTTAGATTAAGTTTATTGTGTTTGTGATGATCTTATGAACTCTTATGATTAATTATGATTTTCTGGAATTAATTCAAGTAGGTTGATTGATTTGTTATTGGAGATCCACATGTATAGTCTAGATTTGATAGGTTAGGTTTTGATCAATTGCATGATGATTTGAAGTTAAAATTTGATGATTAGAAGTGTTAAAATATGTGTTTGAGAGTATGGGCACGAAGCACTAGGAGAAAAACCCAATTCTGGCTAAATTTGGCTTTCGGTAGGACTCTCATTAGATGCTGAGACATCTACCGAAAAAGCCCAGAAAAACAATCTCTCGAGACTTTCTACCGAGCCTTGGTAGATCATCTACCGAGATTCTTGGTAGGAATCTCGGCAGATACCGAGGATCTACCGAGCCCCAAGTGGTTCCAAATTTTAGGGAAATATCCCTTAAGGTGTTTTACACATGTGTATGAGGTTGGTTTGTCTGCAAAAGGGATGATTGTGGTCGAATGTTAAAAAGTATATGATGGAGTTCGAAATTCAGGAAAATAGGCAGTCATGGATGGGATATGAAGAGATTATGACTTTAATGAGTTTGGACATAGTTATTGAACTACAAGATAAGGTTGGGATGATTAGCAATGTTTGCATAGAAAACTGAGTGGTTTGAGTAGTGCTTGTAGCATTCACTATTCTATCTTATGATTGGTTTCAATGTTGATTTGTATGATGTGTGAGTGGTGCTGGGAGTATCCACTACTTGTGTATGATTGATTGTGATGTATGGATTATGTTTGTGAGTGGTGCAGGGAGCATCTACTGGAAGTCAATGGGATTGAATATATATGTTGTGTACTGATGTGTTCCACCTTGTGGTGAAAGTCCCTTAAGGAGTATAAATTGTGTACTGGTGTGTTCCACCATGTGGTGAAAGTCCCTTAAGGAATGGTTTGGTATACTGGTACATTCTACCATGAGATGAAATCCCTTTAAAGAATAATGGTAAAGGAATGGTGTGTTCTACCGTGGGTGTAAGTCTCTTAAAGTATGGAATGGTGGCATTCTACCGGGGGTGCAAGCCCCTTAAAGAATGTGTTGAATAGTCGTATGATTGAATGAGCATGTGATTGGGCTAGGCCTAATTACCCCTGCATTGCATATGCACATCATCCACATTTCGTTATTCATAATTGCATCATACTACATTGCATTGATCATTGTACATGTTTGATTGAAGTGAATGTTGGTGTATCTCTACATGTTGATTGTTACTGCTTGTATTTGTGCTTGTGTTTGGGTCATACTTGTTTGGCATGGTGGGACCATGTGGTTACTGGTCGTAGCATGGTGGGACCATGTGGTTGTTTGTTTACATAGTGGGACTATGTGGTTGTTGTTTTGCATAGTGAGACTATGTAGTTACTTGTTTTGCATGGTAGGACCATGTGGTTGTTTGTTTACATAGTGGGACTATGTGGTTGTTGTTTTGCACAGTTGAACTATGTAGTTACTTGTTTTGAATGGTGGGACCATGTGGTTGTTTGTTTGCATAGTGGGACTATGTGTTTGCTTGTGTTGCATGGTGGGACCATGTGGTGTATTGTTTACATAGTGGGACTATGTGGTTTACATATTGAGCATAATGGGATCATGTGGGTTGTTTGTATGCATAGTGGGACTATGAGGATTAAGTTTGAATGCATGATGGGATCATATGTATCCTATTATTTATCATGGTGGGACCATGGGAACAATTGTTATAATATGATATGACTACTTGTGTGATTTTCAAGTGTAATGAGATTACAATGTGAATGTGATATATCTATTAAATATGGTGACTTAATATGATGAAGAGCATGCTAATACATTGTAACTGTGGTATTATCTATTGATTGAAATAGTATGAATTAAATCTCTATTGTTATGCATTCATGAAGATAGCTGTTCTAACTTCCTTGGTTTTCTCTACGAGGCTTCGGCTGACCCTTATATTGAAATAGGTGATTTGATGTGTTAGTCTGGAGAGGAGATTCATTTAGTTTTGGATACTTGACTGTTTATATTGATTTTTTTTATAAACTTGGTTTTGACCCCGAGTGGGCTTTGAACTTGTAATAGAATAGATTCTATTTCTTTTATGTGGGTTCCAGCTTAATGGATATGAGTTGAGCTACAGATTTTTATTTATTTAAGACTTCCACTGAATTATGTTTTTAGACTCTGATTAACCAGGACAATGGTTATGTATTGTGAATGGATATCCGCGTCCACGTGGTGGATCCGAAGGTTATTCCCTTGGAAATCCTCGAGATCCTATATCTCGGATTTGGGGCATGACACTTAGGTAATCCAGAAAAAAAATCCATTGAAATATGCTCTCATTTCCATTCTCCAATCGATAAAGGCTACGAAGTTCCCACCTCTTTCTAATGTTCCACTTTCACTTGTTGACAAACTACACATCTAGCCACAAATTATGTAATGTCTGGCTTCATCCTTCTCCACCAATAGTATCTCCTCAAATCATTGTACATCTTAGTTCCTCCTAGATGAATCGAATACTTTGATCTATGAGCTTCTTCCAGAATTTCTCTCTTCAAGTCTTCGTCATGCAGTACACATAGACTCACTTTCAATCTTATGCTTCCATATTATTTCCTTGTCCAATCTGGTTTCTATTCATCCTTAACCAACTCTTGTATCCATATTTCCTTTTTTTGAAGTTCAATAATTATGCTCTTCAATGATGGCTTAGTGAGTAAATTACACATTCTCACTCTTGAATCCTTTTCACCAATCTCAATTACCAATTTGCAAGTTTCTCATAAAGTTATTGAATCATCTTATGTGCTACAATGCTTCTAGGCTTTCTACTTAATGCATCCACCATTACATTATCCTTCCCCAGATGATATTGCAATGAAAAGTTATAATCATTGACTAATTCCATCAATCTCCAAATCATTTGGAGAAAACAAGTACTTCAAACTCTTATGATTAGAAAATACCTCAAAAGTCTCTCTATACAAATGATGTCTTCAAATCTTCAAAGCTAAAACTACTGCAACCAACTCTAAATTGTACTTTGGATAATTCATCTCATTAATTTTAAGTTGTCTTGAAGCATATGCTACTAACTTCCCTTCTTGCATCAGAACACATCATAATCCCGATAAAGAGGCATTCGTGTAGATCATGAACTTCACATCACTTACAAGAATAGTTAACACCGGTGCCGCTGTCAACCTTTCCTTAAGTTCTGAAAAAGCCTTCTCACACTCCTCACTCCAAACAAACTCCTTGTTAACTTTGTCAACGGAATAGCTATACAAGAAAATCATTCAATGAAACGTCTATAGTAACCCACTAATCCATGAAAACTACGAACTTTCGATACATTCTTGGGCTATTCCCAATTTAGTACCACTTCTAACTTCTCCGAATCTATTAAGACTCCATCTTTAAACACTACATGTTCGAAGAATTTCACTTCCTCTCTCCAGAAATCACACTTAGAATTTAACATACAATTAATTGTCAACTAAAGTTTGTAAGGTAATTCTGAGATGATCTTCATGCTCTTCCCTAGTCTTAGAGTAAACCCATATATCACCCACCAATACTACAAAAAAGTTATCCAAATAAGGTCTAAAAATGCGCTGCATTAGTTAAACCAAATGGCATCACTACAAACTCAAAGTGTCCATACTTCGTCCCCAAAGCTGACTTCAGAATGTGTTCCTTCTTAATCTGCAATTGATGATATCCCGATCTGAGATCTATCTTCAAGAAAAATCTTGCTCCCTTCAGTTGGTCAAAAAAGTCTTCTATTCTTGGCAATGGATATTTGTTCTTCACTGTTACTTGGTTCAATATTCGGTAGTCGATAGAAAATCTCAATGATCCGTCCTTCTTAACAAATAGAACTGGTGCTTCCCATGGTGATGAACTCTATCTAATGAAATTCAGTGCAAGTAACTCATCCAATTAAACTCGCAATTCCTTCAACTCAGTAAGTGCCATGCAATACGTAGGTAAAGCAATAAGATTTGCACCTGACGTTAAGTCAATATGGAATTCGATTTCTCTCTTACGAAGATATCCTGGTATATGTTGGAATAAGCTTCCAAATTGTCATACAATTGAATCAACTCCCATCCAAGATTCTCTTCCACTGCCCATAAATCCAAAACTGCCAATTGATTTAGCAATTTAGATTTTGATCCTCTCACCTTCACTATGTTACCGGAAGGTAACATAAAAGAAATAATTTTGTTATGACAGTCTATCTGCACGTGATATGTAGTTAGCCAATCTATACCCAGAATAACATCAAACTCCTTCATGTAAAGCACTATCAAGACTATAGGTAATGTAAACTCACCTACTATGACTAGGCATGACTTACAAACCTTCCCTAGATATGTTGAACCACCAACCAGATTCACAACTACCAAACCCTTCTCCAATTCCTCCAAATGTAAACACAAACAATCTACTAATGAATGTGCTATAAAAGAGTGAGATGCTCTCGTGTCAAACAAAACTCTTGCTGAAATGAGAGAGATTTGAACAGTACCTTCCATCACTTCGCCTAGTTGTCGATTTAAAGCGTAGATTCTCCTTTGTTGCTCTTGAGGTTGTTGTTGTTGTTGTGGTACTTCGTTCTTATTCTCTTTTTGTTGTTGTTGTAAGAGTTTCTAGTTCCGTTGATATTGTGATTTAGGCACAAACTGTTGTTACTTTCCTTGGAAAGAATTATGCTATTGTTTTCTTGGTAAATGACAGTCTCTTTGATGATGTCTTAACCTTCCACAATTGAAACATTCCATACCTTTATTTCCAGCATCTGAATGTTCATCGGTTCTTGCATCCTTTGCCTCTTCTGTTGATCTGATTGCATTTGGTAGTTCTTAAAATTTACAATTTAGTTGTTATTCCTTCCCACTCTTTGATCTTGAATCCACCGGAATTCTTGCATTTTTTTCTCCACTTCATCAGCACAATCCACTACTTTTTGATAAGTAATAAAATCTCAAACTACCAACCGACTCTTAATGCTAGGCCTTAATCCACTCTCCAATCTAAACGCCTTCTTCTATTCCTCATCTACAACATATGGAGCCAATTGAGATAACTCCTTGAATTTTGTCGTATACTCCTCCACTAACATGGATTCTTGTTCCAACTTCATGAATTCTAGCTCCTTCTCATTTCTAACATTCTTAGAAAAATATTCTAAGTAAAATTGTACCTTAAAGTCGCTCCAGATCAGAAATTGTACTATCTCCAAAGTAGATTTCCATCACCTTCTAGCTTCACCTTATAGCATAAACACAACTAATCGAACCATCTCTCATTCCTCAACCTTCATAACCTCAAAAATATATTCCAATGAATCAATCCAAGCTTGAGCTTCCACTGGGTCAATCATTCCCATGAAAACATTAGGTCCAAGCTTCCTAAACTTCTCAATGCTACGATTATCTTGTTGTACTATAGTCTATTGTGGAATCACTTGTGCTTGTGCTTATGTTTGTCGCATCATCGAAGCCATTTCTTTTAACGCTTGGTAAACTCTGGTCAGTTGAGATTCTGATTATCATCACTATCCCCTCCTAATGAACTTGTACCCACGTTCCCTCTCCTTCCACCAGGCATTCTGAAAGTCGAATGGTAAGTAAGTCTGCGTAAAGAAGAAAAAAGAAAAATCCGCTTTACATGTAAGGTAACAAACATGTATGAGCAGTAGAGAAAAGAAGGAAAATAATCAGCACACAATCACACCAAAACTTTTAAAATTGATTGAAAAACATAAAACTTAGGCTCTGATACCCAAACTTAGAGCTCTCGATTGAGTCCCTAAAGATTTCAAATTGTAACTCTCACCCCATTCCACATGGGAGTAATAAGTCAATAGGAAACCAAACGCATTAAAATAAATAAGATTCGTGAAAATAAAACTATTTCAAAATATAAATCAAAAGTATTTGAATAACATAACCAACGGAATGAAAATATCAAACTAATCCTAGTCTCAGGTATCAATTAACTTCCTACTAACTACTCAAAACTGAAACTAATTAAGACTGAAATCAATTCAAAATAACCAATAAATCCTACTACAATGTGTTAGAAAATAAAATATTATTCTTCTCAATATAACTCCTATCTTCTTGAAATTCCTGTCCTCATTCTTCATTATAGTCCAACTGCTCTTCTTCCATCGATATTGAAAATATCGTTGCTTTATTGCGTAAGCGACACTTAGCTTGTAAGTAAACAAATAAAGACACCATTTAAGAATGGAATAGGGATAAATCCACTATCCATGGTATTCTCATTAGACTTAATAGAAAATGTAAGGACCTAAATCCACTAAAAGGACATCCCACTATGTTTTAAACTTTTATAGAATTATTTTATATTTTTTCTTATTTATTAAACCCTATGGTTGTTGATTAATAGAATATTAGGGGAGAATTATTAACTTATTTTATAAATTGGGTTATTAATGTTATTTTAGTAAACTAAGGGGCACTTGGAGGATTTCCAGATTTGATAATTCAAATCTTGCTCGCTTAACATATTGAGGAGATTGTGTGTTAACACGTGTAGTATAGGAGCTGAATTTGGGGGAGGTCACTATTCTCTCTCCCATAGCTTCCTTTATCAATTCCATACGTTGAGAAAGTTTGGGAGGAGAGAGTAAGAATGGAAAGAGAGAAAGGAAGAGAGGGATTGAGATCTAAGTTTAGTTGTGTTCGTTTGGAGCCGAGTGAGAAGGAGACGAAGAGAAGGTGTTGAAGCCAAGAGAGAACTCGCATTTCCGAAGATCACAGGTAAGTGAATTCTCCAGTACGATCCTCTTATTGATTTCTAATTCAATGTGTTTATTGTTCGTAAGGTATGATAATTTGAATCTATAAAATGTGTTTGTTATTCCGAATTCATGATATGTGTTTTGATGTATGATAAAAATGGTATTTTTACATGCTGAAATTCTATTATGTTGAGTTTGATTGATTATGAAGGTTTGGAATGAAGGAGATCAAATTTGGGGATCAAAAGTTGGATTTTTTTAACCCATAAATTCCCTAGATCGCGACTTGATTGGTAGGCACCGGTCCACCGGCGACAGAGAGTGATTTACAGGTAAAATGACACCTTCCGTGAGCACCGATCCACCAGCGACCTCACCGACACACTGTTGGTGATAGTGTCTTGACTCGTCGATAGGCACCGGTCCATCGATGACCCTACCGACAGAGCCCTGTTTTGTGTTATAATAATCCCACCGACGGGTACCGGTCCACTAGTGACCCTACCGATGAGGCATGTCCAAGGGTATAGGTTTTTGAATTTGGTTTGATTCTTTGGTTGATGATGTGAGGCTTATGCATGGATTGGAAAGTGGTTTTTGGAGACATGTTTGATCTGAAGGCATCTAGCCTACTTTCATGTCACGACCCAAACTCAAAGGAAATTCACGTGGGAATCCCTTAGGTTCAAACCGCGACTCTCACCCCATATCCCTA
>JAUPMG010179540.1:0-24071 GCA_031762675.1 Pachysandra terminalis
AGCTGCTACAACTCAGAAGAAGAAGAAAAAATGTAGAAAAAGAAGAAGAGGAAGAAGAGAGTTACCATGGATTGGAAGCGGGTGTGCTGCTGGGATTATTGTCGGAGATTCAGAATGACGCCGGAGTATTACTGGCACCGCCGGATTCGGATGGAGGGGACGATCAATGGTTTTCTGATGAGGATAAGGGTGATTGGATTGGATGTCGGACGTCATAGCACCGTCGGGTAGTGTGGCGCCGTTGAACGGATTGGAGAAGAGATGGATTACGGTTTCTTTGGGTTATTGGAGGTGGTGATTGCAGGTTTTAATAGAGGAAGAAGAGAAGGTTTTGCAGGTTCGGTTGGATGAGGAAAACAGAACAGGGGTGTGAAGTGGTAAAGGGAGAGAGAGAGAGAGAGAGAGAGAGAGAGAGAGAGAGAGATTTGGGGTGTCTCCTCCGGGAAGAAGGCCTCAGAGGGAGAGCTTGCTCGTTTGTTCTTTTTTCTTCCTGGTCGATCCCTTGCTTTCTTAAATAATAGAGGAGTGAAAGAGAGAAAAAGAAAGAAAGACTGCAAAAAATAGAAAGAAAGGAAGGAGGAAGGAGAGAAAATAGAAAGAAAGAAGGAGAAAGGAATGAGGGAGAGAGCACGTGGGATGCTCTCTCCAAATTTTATTTTTTATTTTCTTTTTTTGAATTTAGAAGTTTTTTTCTTTTTTCTTTCTCCTTTGTTTGAATCCAAATTAGAAACTTTCCCTTTCTTTGAGATATTGCCTTTAAAATTTAGATACCCCTTTTGAATTTAGAAACCTTCTTTTTGGTTGGTTTGAGAATAGAAAACCTTTTTTTAATTTGAATTGAAAAGCCTTTTTTCTTTTTATTTATCTTCTTTTTGAGGATTTACTAACTTCTAAAATTGATTCTTTCTTATTTTTTGGAATTTGACACATGGAAAATCTTCATCATATATTCTCTCAATTATTTTATTTCTATTCCCTCCCTGAAGTGTTCTTTTACTATTTTTTTACCCCATTATATTCTTTTGTCATTTTTTGATAATTTTAAAAATACCAAAAATGACCCTTCGACTCCCGAACTTGGAATTTCACAAAATCATAGTCGTTTCGAAGGTGTTTCGATGAGGAATCCAAATTTGATGTTGGAGAAATATTTCGACCTTTGGATTTAACTGTTTGGTCCAAGTGACTGGATTAGGGGCAAAACTGTCATTTTTCCAACGGACTTCGAAATATCCCAAGTTTATATTCATTGGAGAGCATTTTGGCTAAGGAATTCGAATTTGAGGTTGAAAGTGAATTTAGGACTGAGATGAATCATGTGGGGTACTAGGGGTATTTTGGACATTTTACATGATTTTTGGGATTTTCAGGGAAAATTAGCAATATGATTGGGGGTTGTTTAGAGATGATTAAGAGATAGGAAAATGCCAAGCTCAAGCCTCCAGGAGCTGCAAAGATCACGAGAACGTCGCTCTCGTGCAAATTGGTGTGTCTACAACTAAGGTAGCTATTTTCTCATGGTAGATCTTCCTCTGCATATTGGTAATAAATAGGACCAGATTACTCAGGGATAGCTTCACATAATAGTGTAGGTAGCTCTTTCCAATGATGACTTTCACTAAGATTTTATCATTGTAGATCTTCCTCTATATATTGGTAATACATAGGCCCAGATTACTCATGGATAGAATCACACACATATCAAAGTAGAGATCATCAACAAAATCCTTCAAAAAGATCTTCTTAACTGAAGTTGTACAGACTTCAAGTATTCAGTCGGAATATTACTACATTGTGCTCAGATCTTTTGGTTCTCATTCAATATCAATTTTAATCCAAAAAAACAACAGTTTTTAGATTTGAATGTTAAAATTCAAAGATTGTAAATATGAAGAGCAGACCAAATCATGAAAATACTGCTTATGCCTAAATGCAGATCCTAGAATGCAATGCAAGATGATAAAATAATTACATAGTGCATATCCCTAAGATTTTTCTCAGGGAGTCAAATCTCAATGAATCAAGAGCTTTGGTAAAAATATCCGCAGGTTGTTTCTCTGTTGTAACATATTCTAGAACACTGGTTCTGTTTTCAACCAACTCTTCCTGCATAGCACTAACCCAATACTCATCTAGTAATGCTTCTTTAACATTTTTGGATTCAATTTAAGAAGTGAAACACGCATACCTTTTCCCATATACACTTTCTACCTGTATTGGACCCATAAGATCCATTTGAAATAGCTCTAGTACCTTTATTGTAGAAATCTGTTGCAGCACCTTATGAGCAGATTTCTGTTGTTTACCAATCTAACATGATCCGCAAATTCCATGATGTTTTTTGTCAAGCTTCGACACTCCTCGAACAATTCTTGTATTTACAATCTTAATTAGATTCTTAAAGTTCAAATGTCCAAGTTTTTGATGTCATACTTCAGTTTCATCTAGAGAGGTTTTATGGCAAGTGTGTAGTTGTGACAAGATGTAACAGTTGTCGGGAGATCTGAATCTCTTCAGAACACATATTTCAGTCTTGTCAAAGACTAGACAATTGTTCTTTGTGAACCTTACAGACAAATTATGATCACATGTTGGCTAGTACTTATCAAATTTTCTTTTAGCCCTTCTACATGAAGCACACTCTTTAGTCTTGGAAAACCTTCCACATCTAGTGTTCCTTTGCCAAGGACTCGTCATTTCACACCATCACAAAAAGTCACTTGACCTTAAAAGGAACTTTGATACTCTGCAAAAATGTTTTCGTTACCTATCATATGCGTAGAACATCCACTATCAAAATACCATGAATCAGTAATACAAGTTTTTAAAGAAGTATATGCAACAAAACATCTGAGATCAGATTTTCTTACCAAAAGTTTTCTAGAAACAACAGGTTTTAAGTCAATCTTTAATTTGGGTGTCCTTCTTGATTTTATGAAATATGGTGGTTTCACAATCATGCTCTTCTTTAATGCATTTAAATACTTATAGCATCTATGTCGTATATGTCCAGGCAAACTGCAATGATGACAAATAGGAACAAAACCTTTTGACTTATTCCTAGTGAGTGAAGGGACAACTTTCTTACCAGAGAATGAGCAAGGTTCAGGTGATGGTGATTCTTTTACAAAAACTGTTTTTGAAGTTGAGCTTTCACCGATGTAACCTATACCATCATGATCACCACTTGACTTTCCAAGTGATAGTAAGTGATCCAGCTTGGTTGTGCCAGAATTGAGCATCCTAAAGGTCTTCTGGGTGTTTTCCAGTTTAGTCCTGGTTTCTTGAAGTTTCTTTTCCTTTTCAGCAGCAAGAAATTCATAGTTGATTGCAGCCCTCTTCATCATTTCCTTTTCTTTGATAAGATTAGCAACTCGCTCTTCCAAAGACTTATTCATTTTGCAAACCTTAATTCATATGCTGTACATCTCCTTGTATGCCTTTTGAATAGCATCAATGCTCAGGTCTTCATCATCGTTGTTGTACTCAAATTCAAAATCAGTTTTGGCTGATTTAGAATCCTCATCATCTGTCAAACTTGTTGCAAGAGTTGTTGCAACATTGCTTTTAACAGCACTGTCAGGAGTCTCTTCACATGTGATGAGATTAAGTGCAATATGATTGCTCACATGCTCTTCATCATGTTCTTGGCTGCCATCTGACTCTTCAACACTCCAAGTGGTGTTTAAGGATTTACCATTTTTCTTGAGTGTATTTGCGCACTCATTTTGAATGTGCCCATAACTTTCACACTCCCAACACTGCATTCCCTTGCCCTCTTTCTTAGTATCAAGAGATTTGGCAGCAATCTTACTCCTCTGAAAGTTGTTGAACTTTCCAGAATATGAGGTTGTATTTCTCCTGTTTCTCTTCTTCAAAATTTTGCTGAAATTCTTGGTTAGTAAAGCAAGAGTTTCAAATATACCTTCTTTGTCATCAGACTCTTCTTCTTCTTCAATGGGTCTATGAGCTTCATCTTGAATAGCAATGATTTTCTCCCTTTTATTTTGCTTCAGATTCATCTCGAAGGTTTGTAATGTCCCCATTAATTCATCCAATCTCATATTGCTCACATTTCGAGCTTCTTCAATGGCCATAACTTTATATAAAAACCTTTCAGGCAATGACCTTAGAGTTTTTCTTACAAGCTTTGTCTCCGAATATTTTTCTCTAAGGGCAAATGCCTCATTAGCTATGTCACACAGTTTAGAATTGAAATCAACAATTTTTTCATTCTCAAGCATCCTCAAATTTTCGAACCTGGTAGCCAACATTTGGAGCTTTGAGAACTTTACAGCTGTGGTTCCTTTTGAGCAGTGTGCAAGATATTTCATGCATCTTTATCTAATTCACATGTAGAGATCAGCTTGAATTGATTTGCATCAACACCGTTGAAAATGGCGTTCAAAACTTTTGAGTTGTTGGCTGATCGGTCTTCATCAATGGACCAAGTCTCCTCAGATTTGGGAACGACATTTTTCTCAGAGTCCATGGCAGTAGGATGAATCCAGCCAGTGAGTACAATGCGCCATGCTTTTCGTCAATCGCTTTGATGAACGCTTTCATTCGAGCTTTCCAATACGAGTACATCGTTCCATCTAACAGGGGGGCAGTGGTGACAGTGGTTGGTTGGTGGCGGCGGTGGCGGCGGTGGTTTAATTAACTTTTAAAAGCTTCATTTTTCCTAATTTTCCCTTTCTATTTTTCTAAAAAGCAAAGAAGCAAATTTTTGAAAGCAAAGAGTTGTTGCTTCTTAATTTAAACAAAATAAAATTATTTTTTGCTTTTTAAAAATTGCTTTAAAATACCTTGCCAAATACTTGTTTTGCTTTCAAAAGCAAAAAAAAGTACTTCTAAAAGGCCAAACCAAACGCAACCACAACTTGCATCCTACCAATAGATTCATCCACCTATGAAAAAACGAGTGTGGTTCTAAAACTCGGACAATGGGTTGACTCGGAAGTCAGTTTGGTTATTTGGCAATTAGCCTAGGACTGTAAGTTTAGCCCGGCCCACCCGAAGCCCGCCTAATCCAACCCGAATAAGAGCCTAAATTCATGAGTTAGTTTGAGTTTGGGTTCGGGCCAAGGTTAATTTTAAGCCCTAAGTTTGAGTCTGGGTTGGGTTCGGGCTGATGGTTGTACAGCCCAAAAAACCTGGCCTAGCTCGACATATACAAAGAATATAATTAATATATATTTTGTTACATTACTTTACAAAAATATAAATTTTTTCTTCTTCTTCATTTATTTTTTTCACTTTTTTAGTCTTTTCATCATGGCCCGAACCAATTTATATAAAGAATACATACGTACACACATATATTTATATATACACACATATATTGTTATATTATCTTTATCAAAATGTATTTTTCTTCTTGTACTTTTATATTTTTTTAATTTTTTTTGTAGCCTTTTCATTTAATTTGGGCCAACCCGAATCCAGCCCGAACTCAATAAATTGAGTTTGCATTGGGTTCGGGTTTAATAGGTAAAGTTTGAGTTCGGGCCAGCTAAATTTAGTTGGGGACGAGTCCGACTGAGTTGAACTCGGCCCAGCCCACCCTATTTACAGTCCTAAGTTAAACCAACATAGGAAGGGATATACAAGCAGGCTGGGCCGCGCGTGTGGACCCAGCCCAGTTTGACAAGATTTGGGTTGTGCTTAAGCATAGCACGATACAATATGCTTTACAGTGTCGAGCCTCGGAGTCATGGCCCACGATATGGCATTGCACAGCCCAAGCAAGAGTCCGATTCAAGTTTTAGCGAAATTATAGGCAAAGCACGAAGCCCGGGTCAGCACGATAATAATCATGCCCTGTGCCGTGCTGAACTTAAGGCCTGAAAATTAGGCACGGCATGGCACGTCACGAAAGGCATGAGCCTTATCGCACCGGACCGTCACATGCAGCCCATTTGTGCACCCCAATACAAAGGTAGGGATGTACAAATGGACTGCACCGCACATGCTGGTCCGACCCGACACAATTTAATGCATACCGGGCCTCAAAGTCATGGCCCACGACACGGGACAACAGGCCTTAGGGTTTTCACAATTTCAATTTTACGCAAATATTCCGTTACATTATTTTATATTCTACATATGTACCACACATTTGGTCTGAATACTCTTCGCGCTTGCTTGACCGGTTTGACATCAGGATCAACGTTCGACTTATGAACTACCAGATTAAGATCCAATCATAGCATTTTTGAATATTCTCATGCAAAGACGTTTGAATTAAATACGTATAATTGGGAATCAAAGTTTTAGATTGATTAATGAATACCCCCAATTGATAAAATAACTTAAGTTAGTTAATCCAAGAGTGATCATAATCTTTAGATAAACCTTATAATATAAATTGTACTATTTTAATTGAATATGAGAACTAATTGTAAGAATAATATATGTTTTAATAGATATAGTACATAATTGTGGTTAGATTGTAATTAAAGGATATATGGGAGTGTGGTGTAATTAAATGAATTTAAGTTAGGCTTGACACAGATCTGGTCACGTGACCCATTTGATAATGATAGGGTTAAAGTAATAAATTAAGTTAGATATGAATTAGAGCTTGAGTTCAACGTTTGGATTAATGTGCTCATGGGCAGGTTGTATGGCCCAACTACCCAAGAAATGAAGGTTTGAGTATTGACAGTTACGCAAATATTCCCTTTCAAACTAAAGGGAAGTGTTTGTTAGGCCACGGATTGAAGGGTAGTTATTGCTATTATGCCAAACCCAAGAGAATGTGAATGTAATTTTCTCCATTTTATATTGCTTAAAGGATATGGAATGAAGGCAAACGAAGCTGCTACTGTAATTTTCATTCCTTGATTTGCTGCGTTTGAAAGTAATTACGAACGATTTGGATTTTAGGGTTTCTGTCAAGAAGTTAACACAGATTACTTCATGGCTTCCTCCTCCTCTTCTTCTGGTTCGAGGATCTTTACTCTACTAAGCTCCGATGGAAAAACTTTAGAAGTTGAAGAATCCGTTGCTTCTCAATCTGATTTCCTCAAGCAAATAATGGAGGAATGCTCTTCCAATCTCATCCCTTTACTGAATATAAACAGCAAAGTTTTGGAAAAAGTGATCGATTATTGCAAAAAGCAAGTTGAAGTGAACGATCCTGAGAAGAAGAATAAGAAAGAGAAGAGCGTTGAAGGCGCAGAAGAGGAAGATCTCAAGAAATGGAGTGTCGAGTTCCTAAATGTAAATGGGCCGGATCTCGACGGTCTCTTGAAAGCTTCGCAGTACCTTGGTATCAAGAACTTGACTAATATGACCGTGGAAAAGACGGTGGACATGATGAAGGAGTATCCGATGGACAAGCTTTTTGAAATGTTTAACGTCCAGAACGAATCTACTGAAGAGGACGAACAGAAGAAGAAGAAGATCAAGGAGGATCATCCATGAGCATTCGATTGAGTTCAAGTCTTGTGATGATGGTGATCGATTTCGTACATGGTAACATTGTGGTTCTGTTTGCTTGGATTGAATTCTGGTTCCATATACTGATGGTGATGATGGAATTTGAGGGTTTTAGGGTTTTGATAACTGAGAGAATTTAGTTTGTTAATCTTTGAACTTTTTGTTTTAGAATGTCGATGAATATCAATCTGTTTCTGTAATACTGTAAATCTTGTTAGTTCTTGACATTAGAATGTCAATCTTTTTCTACAATACTGTAAACATTGTAAATTCTTGAAATTACAATGTCAATCTGTTTCTACAATTCTGTAAACATTGTAAGATCTTGGCAATGCTACATTTCAATTTTTTCTTCAATAAAAATTATCTCATTCCAAGAGTTGATCCAATCAGAGCTTAAATTCATACCATTCTGAAGTTAGTATTGCACCGATTCTTGTATATGATATTGTTTTTTCATTCTTTTCAGTTCTGTAATTTGAATATATTGTACCGCTAATTAAATAAATGGATGATTAAAAGAAAGTAAGAGCCATGTAATTTTGTTCCCTTTCACAGAGTATTACACCCTCTCTTAGTATATTATAATCAATTAAGCAAACAACTTGAAAAACTTTCTGAACCATAATTCCCTTACACATCACAGATTTAGCAATCGATTGTTGATTACATTATCTGTTTTGGTACCACGACTACCACCACCACCCCATCCCCACCACCACCACTGCTACCACCCCACCACCACCTAACTGTGCAAGAGATGCACACTGGGGGGGGGGGGTGCGAGTGGTGGTGGTGGTAATAGTAGTGGTTGGGGTGGGGTGGTGGTATTATGAAAATATTACTAAAGTTTAGAAATAGCTTCCCCCATAAGTGATAAGAGAAATTGTTCTCAACAGCTTCTCCTTATGGGTAGCCTTCCTCTACTGCGTATGGGTAAGCAATTACCAATTAGGTGTTACCAAACACACTTTTAATTTTAAAAAGTGCTTTAATAAGTTATAAGCTGAAATAAGCACTTATATAAGCCGGACCAAACCATCTTATTTGAATTTGTACTAATCAAAGTTTTGGTTCCAAAAGATGGTCTAGTGACCGAGATTTCGGTTCTTAATCTTGATTTCTTTCTTTATTTTTTGTTTTTAATGATAGAGATAGAACAATGGAGGCTTTAAATGGAACTGGAGAAACATTCACAATAAACAAGCTGAAACCTGTTTTAATCCGTCCGGAAGCGAAAACCTTTGATGGCCTCTATTTCTTGTCGAATCTCGACCAGAACTGGGGCTATATCTTTGATATTTTATATTGCTTCAAAGGAGATGGAACAAATGCAAATGGACCTGATAATATCACTGAAGTACTCAAGAATTCCTTGGCTAAAGTGTTGGTTGAGTTCTATCCCTATTCTGGGTATCTAACAATGTACTCAGATGGGAAATGGATGGTAAAGTGCCCGGGAGAAGGAGTACTGTTTGTCGAAGCATACGTCGAAGAAGATATGGAAGTGCTCAGAAACATTTCATTCCTCGATCCCGTGAAGCTACGGAAGCTTGTCCATTTTATCGATGAAGTACAAGATGCGTTCAATTTACCTCTAATAACAGTGCAGGTACATGAATTATATATGACTAATATTGAGAAAGAAAGATAAACAATATTAAAGAAGAAATCAAGCACACACAAGATACAGATTTACCTGATTCGGCAAATAGTGCGTTATAAAGAGGCTCCATGAAAAGTAAGATAAATACCTTGTAGATATGACTAAACATAACAGTAAGTGAAATTACTACTATACCCTTCAACCCCCAGAAAATTTGGGTCTAGGGGCGGATCCCTTCGCAAGCTCAGAGCTGAGCTTGACCGATGGAGTCAATGGCTAGATCATTAGTACTTCCCGAATGCCTCAGTAGCACCAATCTCCACATAACAACAACTAGCCAAGCTTGTTGATCTTCTCATTCAACATTCTTTTATATGTTTCTAAATTTATTAGGATTTTTCTTCAAATGTTGATCTCAGGTGACAAGGTTCAAGTATGGAGGATTTGTTCTTGGAATTGGAGTAAACCACACGATCAGTGATGGGACGGCTGTTGCTGCATTTGTAAATTCCTGGACCGAAATCGCAAGGGGTTTACGGTTAACAGTCCTTCCATTCCTAAATAGATCTATATTCAGACCTAGACATCCTCCCATGATTGAGTTTCCCCATCATGGATATGGAAAGATTGACGATTCAGCAATTGTAACAAAGAACATGTTCACTCCCCTTTACCAAGAAGAAAAGGTACACTGGTCCTTCTGTTTCCATCCCAAAGTACAACGAGCTTCGAATTGCTCTCGGCATTAGTATGGCGCAACAAGCTTTGAATGATCATTAACTGCCGCTATTGGATGATCAAAAAATCCACAGTACTCCAACAATCCACCATCTTCTGAAAATAATTTTTCAAGATTCATCTAATTAAATCACACAACTTTTTTTTTTCATAAGTAGGGAGTGGACCCTATATTATATCTTTCATAAATACAAATTGGGTGTATATATATATATTCTGGTTTGTCTTATCAGGTTTAGTTACTCTGTGATGAACATGGTCTTGTACCTTTTTTTGTCGATAAATTAAACAGTGGCACATGCAGATGCACAATATTTCATGGCCTTAAGTCTTGTATATAAGGTTTTATCATGCATAATAGCAGCACTTGAATTTTTAATACATTTGAAATTTTATATAAAAAAGAATACTTTCTGTGTAATATGACTAATTTGTTCAGGGCTAAAAATTAATATATGAAATGGGGTAAGGGGAAGTCAATGTAGACAAGTTGGTTATACAAATCATCTTCCAACAACCCTTTTGGCTTCTTATGCTCCAGATCCTAAACTAAAAGTTAGGTCAATACTTGTCTACTATGTCTCTTATATAAGAACAATTGAGTAGCTACTTTGGTGTAGTATTAGCAAAAGAAAGCTTCAAGTCTCATCAGCTTCCTCTGCTCATCCTATCCTCAGTAAGTGTTTTGAAGGCTTTCATACTTTCTGTTCCGTAGTCTATATATATATATATACTAATTGTAATAACTTGTATGACTTGTGTACTGGAATGAAACAGCATTCAATGGAGGACTCATCTGCCACTGGAGAAACATTCACAGTAAGGAAGTTCAAACCTGTTTTAGTCCGTCCGGCTGTGAGAACTTGGGAGGGGATCTATTTCCTGTCGAATCTGGACCAGCCCATGGATTTTGTCAATGATTTCATAATTTGCTTCAAGGGAGATGAAAGCAAGAGAAATGAAAATGCTTCTGAAGTGATGAAGGATGCCTTGGCTAAGGTATTGGTTGAATTTTATCCCCTAGCAGGGTGTCTGATTAAGGGTTCTGATGGGAAATATATGGTAAAGTGTGCTGGACAAGGAGTACCATTTGTTGAAGCATTGGTTGAAAGAAAGATGGAGGAGTTGGGAAATATCACAATCCCTGATCCTCTGAAGTTACATAAGCTTGTTCATTACATTGATGGAGCACAGAGCTTCTTAGATCTGCCGCTGTTGACGGTACAGGTATGTATAATATGAATCAATCGTTTTCATGTTTAAGATATTGATTCACATCTTGTCATATCTTTAGGAATAGAAGTCAAGAGAGAGCATGTGAACACACACACGCATATGTATATATATTACCTATCTTCTATGATCAAGTTGGCTCGTTAATTTAAGTGAGAGTAGCCAACTTGCACAAAGAAGATGGATTAAAATAAAAATTAAACTCTGGCAAAGGTTTTCTGGACTTCCTTGTCTGGGGAGACATGGCCAATCCAGATCATGCACTTGACATGAGATCCTCTGGATAAACCATCTTAGATAATCTTTCCAATCATTTTGGTCTTACTGCATACACATGCGCGCGTGCACACACACCACATACAAAAAAACATTTTGAATTTATGTATGTGTATAGGGTTTGGGCTGAAACTTAATATGTGAAGTGGGTTCTAGATTTATTGAGTAATTTTCTTCTTTCGTTTACAATTTTAATACATTTGATCAAAATTTCTCATTAATGGGCCTTCTCAATTGGTAAATATTATTGATCAATGGAAACAGATTACATGCTATTCATTAGTGCTTACAAATCCCTAAGACCCATATCCCATATGATCCTATTTGTATCTTACTGAATTGTTTTGGTTTGAATGTTCAGGTGACAAGGTTCAAATGTGGTGGATTTGTTCTTGGGTTAGTAGTAAACCACCTAATGGCTGATGGAATATCATTAAGTGGGTTCATGAATTCTTGGGCTGAAACTGCCAGGGGCTTACAATTAACAGTCCCTCCCTTTCTAGATAGATCAATCATTATACCCAGAAAGCCTCCTAAGATTGAATTTTCCCATCAAGAATTTGCAAAGGGGGAGACAGAAAGTTTAATGAAGATCATCATAACCCCACTTTGCCAAGAACAAAGAAAGATATATTGGTCTCTTCATATCCATTCTCAAATGCTAACTCAGTTAACAACAATAGCCATTGACAACCAGTCCATAAGGTATCCAACCAACTTCGAATTGATCGCAGCGATAGTGTGGCGTAACCGTATCAAGGCACTTGAGATGAATCATAACCAAAAGGTTAAGCTTCGCATTGCCATTGATGTGCGGACCAAACTCGGCAAATTGCTGCCCAAAGGGTACTTTGGAAATGCCTTTGTCTTTGCTTGTTGTCATTGCGATGCGAGCGAACTAACTCGAAATTCGCTATCATTTGTGGTCAAATTGGTGCAAGATGCTATTGGATCCGTGACAGATGACTATGTTCGATCAGCGATTGATTATATTGAAGTAACGAAATATGGATTATCGCGTAAAGATACTTGTTTTATTAGTAAATGGACTAGGCTGCCACTCTATAATGCTGACTTTGGCTGGGGAGGTCCTGCACAGGTAGCTCCTGTATCATTCCATGATCATTCTATTTGTTACCACTCTCGGGGCAAAGACGACGGGGACATCGTCGTTTCATTGTGTATGCCTGTTTCTTCCATGAAGATCTTCCAAGAGTTGATGCAATCAGAGCTTAAACTAAAATTATCAAACTTGTAATGAAAATGAGGTGGACTAAGCTTTTAGTATTTAGGCCCTGGAAGTCGTTTTTGTGCCTGAAAGTGTTTTAGCAATGTGTCAGAGAAGTAATTCCAAATAAAAGTGCATTACTAAGACACTTATCCCTACTTTTGTAAATTGCTTTTGCCGAAACCAATTCGCTCCCTTAAGTGACACTTTTGTTGAGACTATTTTATTCTCACGTTATTTTGTAGGGTTGACTCCACTTACACCCCCTCACGTTTCTGACAAAGGCAGAAACACGTCATGTGGTTTCTAAAACGCCACTTACACCCCCTGAGGTTTTATACTGTATTGCAAAGACCCCTATTGTTAACTTTTTTCATTTTTAACATTACCAATAGTGCTGACATCATTCATGTGTTTGACTATATTACCCATATCTAAAGTGGTAAAAGACATTGTTACCTTTTATTAAAAACACTTATATCCTCCACCACCTTCGTCAACTATGTGTGCAAGGGATGCACACTGCGTGGTGGTGTTGGCAGTGGGGTGATAGTGGTGGGGTGGTGGTGAAGGTGGTGGGGTGGTGGCGGTGGTGTGGTGGTGGTGGTGGTGAAAGTGGCGTGGTGGCATTGGTGGTGGTAGTGGGTTGGTAGTATTGATGGTGGTGGTAGTGGGGTGGTGGTGGGTGGTTTTGGTGGTAAGGTTTCGAGGATTTTGAATCTCTGAGTTAGGGTTTTTGTAGACTAGCGAAAGGGGAAACTGCTTTTTCCACAATAATGGCGGACAAAGACTACAACGACCTGGATATGGGGTCTGTTCATCTCTTTCTCGTTTTCATTTCTTATCATCTCATGGTTTTATCTCTGCCAACATTTGGAACAACAGAAGAGAATTGCCTTTCATGTTAAACTGAATTTTAGCTCAATTCGTACCTGTTTATGTGATTTATGTTTTTCTTTTCTCAAATACTTCCTGTTATTTTTCAGCTTAGTTTGTTTCAGTTCAAGAGTATGGAAGTCACATTCTGAGAGGATGGGGGGGAGAAGGAATTTATGGATGATTTGATCCTAATAAGCAAACTTGTTATTCATCAACATGGAAAAACTCTTGAGATGGAGTTGGAATCTAATGTAGGAATATATTGTGTATAGTTAATATCAATTTTTTTGGGTTATTTTTATTGGTTTTATTTTCTTTTAATTTTTCTTGTGTTCTAAAACAATATTTTCTATGTAATGTGAGAATTGAGTAAACAACTATACACAATAGAATTTATGGACAATTTATTGCTATTAAAATTATAAAATTGTACAATATACAGTTATATATACAACTATACACAATAGATTTTATGGACAGCTTATTACTACTAATATCTTTATATGTTATAATTTATATAATTTATCACAATTGCTTATTTCTAGTATAATTAATTATATAATTTGTATTAGCTTATTAACTGTGTAATTATGTTAGTTTGTAAGTTATTACACGCAACCTATTATTAATAAAATGATAACCAGTTACAAGTAAATTTTTTTGTGGTTTCAATTGTTAGTATAAATGTATATTGTAAATTAGTTTAAACTATAAATACGTAATAATTTTTTATTTGCATAATTAAATAATTATATTAGCTTCATTATATACATAATATACAAACCAAAACTGTGAAAACCTAGAAATATGCAAGCCCTTCATCTTGAATACCCAAAAACAACATGGCATCCGGCAACGCATAATTACCTAGACTAGACACCCAAAGACCCCATTTGAATACCAAGAATGTGTCAGAAGTAATTGTTAGGGTGCAGGATACACTCAGGAATTGAGGTGTGTGCGCCCTGCCCGCTAGGTGGAGTAGTTGGGTGACAAGTTTAGAGTCCCACATTGAAAAAGTGATGTGGAGTGTTTGAGCATATAAGTGGTGGGTTCCCTTCTCTGATAAGCCGGTTTTGAGGGGAAGTTCTACCCGGGTGGGCTTGTTGCTCTTGGGCTTGGGCCTAACAGTAATATGTATGAAATCAATGTAAAAGAAAATGAAAATAACTTTCTTGATGCTCTTTGGATATTGCAAGAAATTTGCATGATTGTTAATGAAAATCATGTAATGGTGCATTTAGTTAGCAAGAAAATCATAAGAATTCTGAACATAATTTCCAATTCTGCCTTTATGCCGTAAGCCATATTTATGCTATGTCAACCCTTGTAAATTTGGATGTTTAGGAAGGACGATGTAGGAAGAAGACAAAAAAGCTTTTCTCACGACGCATTTTTGGACTAATCTTGCATAGAAGAAAAAGTGAGTTTTTCATCATTCATTTTCTTACAAAAGGAGTGGGTCCCACCTTTTCTTTCATATTCTTGGTAGCCAAGTGCATGCGAGATACAAGAAAAGTGTACTTATCTAGCATTCTCTCGCAATTTCTTTGAATTCAAACTGGGCCAAAATGTAGGCAGCTATAAATATTTCCTTACAAACTTTCCTACACTGCATCATCATACAGCACTGCATTAGGTATATATGCATACATATCATAGAGATGTATAAAGATGCCTGTGTATACAACATCATCAACATCATTATTATTATTATTATTTGATTCTGAGCCCGGTAAGGCAGTATTATAATCATATGTGGAATTAATGTTTCACATTAATGAAAATCTATTCCTGCAGATACGAGGATGAACCTTCAGAGTCTGAGGTTGAGGTAAAGAGCTTAATCCTTTGCATGTCTCCTGAAAACTTTTACTGGGCATAGATATTGTTTGATCAAACTGAATGGAATATATATTGGCTCTGTTATTGGCAGGAAGGAGCAGAGGAGGATGTATCCCCGATCCCCTCTCAGGAGAAGCTGAAGAAAAAGAGGAAAAGGAACCAGTAGAACGGCCTCGTAAGACATCAAAACATATGAAAAAGTATGAGCTTGCCAGAATTTTGGGAACCCGTGCCCTGCAGATCAGGTTTCAATTTCAAACCTTTATATTGTTCTGTAAGCTCCGCTGAAGTAGAATGAGTAAATGGATGCGATAATGCTTCTAGCATCGTTCATTTTGTAAAATATTTCATTTTGAGTGATATTTTAGGTGACTAGACCCAAATGCCCCTTAAAATTTTGATTTCCAAGGTTTGGTGACTCCCAATGAAATTAATATTTGATGGGATATTTGGGTCCAATCACCTGAAATATCATTCAAAATTAAATATTCTGCATAATGAGCATTATGTTTTAAATTTTACAAAATAGATCCTGATTATTAAATATTTACATTTGGAGCCATCAAACCTTAAATTTCCCACTGATCTTCTGGGTTGTTTCCTGATACTTAAAATTTGAGAATTATAACTCACTGTGGCTGATGACTTGTGAGTTTACCACCGGTTTGGGTTCTTCTTTAGGAGTATCAAAGTGGAAGTTCTCGGATTTCATGTCTCCTTAAACTGCTCATGTAGTTCTTTACTTAAAACCCGGTGGATCGAATCTGTTGCTTTGTTGTTTATGTTGTTCATTTGAATTAGCTACTTCTTTTTGTCATTTACAATTATAATCATTTTTGTTCTCTCATTTGGGTATCTTTGGCTCTTGAACATGACTCGTTTAGTAGATTAATTTCTCATGTAGCTATGATGAACATGGAGCCAAGAGCATTTGTTTTCCTTCTCTATGGTCTTACGTGGTTGTTTCAAACTAGTTTAAGCTATGCTGTTCAGAGTGATATTGATTGCTTGAAAATGATAAAAGCTTCACTGGAAAACCCTCTTTTCTTGGTGGTGTATGCCTGTTGGTGCTCTATGACTTTTCTGTATTGACCCCAAATTGTAATCGGGAACCATGGTTTTAAATTTCGCCAAAAATGGCTCCCAGCGAAACGAAATGTAGGATGCCCTTTTCTCCCATTTTGTCCAAATTTTGGTGAAATATAGCGAAATATTTCTTCAAAATTTCTCCAACCTGGCGAAATATTCCACCAGGTCAATGAAATGTCTGGCAATATTAAAATTTAAAACCTTGTCGGGAACATTGTTTGCTAATTACATCAATGGTTGTTGTGGTATATCACTCTGATGACCTTTCTGTTGTTACAATCAGCTTAGATTGCAATGAAGGAGCTCCGGGAGAGCAAGATACGCTTTACCATCCGGCATTATTTGCCTGATGGAAGGTAAGGTTCTTGGTTAAAAAAAATGCAGCTCCATTGTTATTCTTTTATCAATGATTTGTGGTTTTATTTAATTTCTGATCTCTTTTTTGGCTGCTGCCTGTGTGAAACTCGGCAGTTATGAAGACTGGGGAGTTGATGAATTGATCGAGGAAGACTCTTGGAAGAAGCAAGTCGGAGGGGACTGATCAGTTTTTTTTGTTTTTTTTTTCTTAACCAGTCTTTTAGGTTTGATGGATATTTTTCCCTTTTTAACGAATGTGTAATAGAAATAAAAGTATAATTTTGTCATTAAAAACCTTTTACTTAAATTTAAAACATGGTTAACTGTTTCCCGCAAATACAGTTTTTAGAAGTAGCCTCACCATCAAATTGGGTTTTTCAAAAAAGTGCTTTCATTCAAAGTAGCTTTCAGAAGTGTCACCAAACACCCCAGCATTGAATAGAAAGTCCCTTTAGGTATAAAAAAGGCTTCCTGGCCCATGGGAAGCTACGCCAAGTGTGTCCTTAAAAGCATTAGTTGTAAAAGCTATTGCAACTAGAAGATCTCACCTGAACTTCCACTCAATGGCTGAAGTGCTTTTTCTTTTGATAGCGACTTAGTGCGTTGCAATGTTGTATTGGTCAATAGAACCCGAAACACCTTCTTCAAAAGCTGCTTTTACCTTGTCCAAACAAAGGCCATCCTGAGGAGTGTAATTAACAAGGAGCTTGATTGAAAAATCATTTCCCTGCAATTCGGATCAAAACAAATTTAACTTTCAATCAACACAAAACCAATTGAGGTTCTGGGTCTATATGAAAATCATTAAAAATGACTTCTTTTTTGGTCAAACATTAAAAATGACTTCTTACTCTGTGTGGGCCCAGCAATGCGTGATAAATGCCATTTGGGACCCAATCACTCACATAATTAAGCTCCCATAGGGTTTGCCTTGTTGTTTGTTTATGAATTTAATAAGGGTCTGCTGAGCTGTTTTGCAGTTTGGTGAGAACTTTAGGCTGCGTTTGGCCGTGCTTGTGCTTTTGGTAAATAAGAGTAGTTCAATAAGAACACTTATTCACAGCAACAATAAACCATTTACTTAAAGGAGATAGCGTTTGATAAATACATTTATTTAAGCGCTTGTGAAAGTTTAGGGATAAAATAAGTAATATAAAAATATTACTAAAGTTTAGAAATAGCTTCTCACGTAGGTGATAAGAGAAGCTGTTTTCAACAACTTCTCCTTCTGGATAGCCCTCCTCTATTGCTTATGGGTAAGCAATGACCCGTTAGATGTTACCAAATACGCTTTTAATTTAAAAAAATACTTTAATAAGCTAAAAGCTGAAATTAGCACTTAAATTGAAACCATGTGTCAAACTACAAGCACTATTGAGAAATATGAAGGAAAGAGAACAAAAAGTTACTTTTTCTACCTGAGTAAAAAGAAAAGATGAAAGAGAGATTAAAAAGAGGATCAGATTTAATGGTTGGTTGTCATCAAGATCTCGTCATCAAGTGTGTTGGCCAAGTTTTTCAAAAGTCTAGTGGACCCATTTTGCTTTTGTTCTTTCTTTCTTAGTCTTACTACCTTCTTCCATAAATCAATCACTCCAGATGGGTTGGAATTAACAGAGGTAGAGAAGGGGAGAAAGCTCATATGAAGGTATTCCCCATTTTCATTACCTCTACATCTCATTGTTCATTCATTAACGGAAGAGAACTAATTGTACTGCCCCTTTTGATTTCCTCTTTTAGTTTGGAAATTTTCATGCATAGCAATTTATGTTATTGATCATGAATTGCTATCTCTTTTTTTTTTTTTTTTTTTTTTCTTTCTCATGATTTGTGAGAATTTCTTCATGGGTTAGTTGAATTTTGAGTTCATACTAGTTCCTGTACCTGTTTGGATGATAGTAGTTGTTACAAAGTCGATCTCTTCCTGGGAATTAGTCAATCTATGAGTGTGACAAGAAAAAGACTACACACTCAAAAGAAAGATTTTTTTTTAAAATTATTTTAGGATGAAGTATTGACTGACATGTGATGCTTCAAAAGGTGAGAGGATATTAGGGTTGTTCCAATTTGGAAGAAGAAGAAGAAGAAATTCCCCGGTGGTTCCGTCTGAATCTATCGTCATGAGCACCGTAGTTCATTACGTGAATGCCGGCTTACCTGCTGTAGTTGAAGAGAATTTCAGAGGAAATCTCCTCGAAATAGGCGATCTTACTCCTGAAGAGGTTCTGCTACATCAGGTGTGGAAGAATTGAGTTAGGTCTTTCGAGTCTTGTCTGATTTTTCTTTTTTTTTTTAAATTGTAGTCCAAAAGAGTTTTATTTTCTATGGTGAATTATGGATCAGGAAAGTGTGTATCAATCACTACAAACAGATGGTGGGAACAACAGGGCTAAAGCCTCTGCAAGTAGTGATTCTAATTCTGATCAAGATCAGATCGGTGGCGAGAGGCAGGTACCAGAAAAAGGAGAATCTTCTCAATCTCAAAATATTGAATCACAAGTAGCATTGGATGAAGCTTTAGCTATAGCTCTGCAGGGGATGGAAAACCAGCTTGGTGTTCTTTCCTTATCCGAAACTACTGAAACTGCAGCTGGTAAACTTAGATTATTACCTTCCACCCTTTAATTAATTTGGTAATTGCTGATGTGTGGTTGGTTTTCATTTCAATGAGCTTTTTGTATTCGCAATTTCAATTACTAAGCTTGATGTCTTTCTCATGGTTATGGATTCATCACTGTAATGAAATGTAATTGCACTGAATGGTGCTTTATCATAACTTATTGATTAGGCAAATTGAAGTGTTAACATCTAATTACATATTGAGCGAAAGTCACCCTCTCGCATGTTTAGGCTATCGCAGATAGATGTTATCATTATGTTTGTTTGTTTAGGTTGAAGATCTTATTCAATTACAAGTAGCCGTTAGTTGTTAAGTTTTGACTCGCTTGAGATAAACCTGTTTAATGTCCATTTACTCTTTGGATTTTAAGATGTTTCCAATTTGAAAGTTTTAACTTTGCTCATCTTGGTATAAGTTTGGTAACTGATCTTCTGTGTGTATGCTCTTCCTGTGCAGTGTTGATTTCCTACCATGGTAAATTTCTACAAATTTATATTTTCCATGACATAGCTGAAATGCAAATTAGATGCAATCTAACAAAGAAATCCCTTTTTCAGGAAAGTCACTGATCTCAGACTCAAATGTTTAGCATTGGTCACACCAGATAATGGGTACAATATAGCAGTTTTACAATTTTTTTTGAAGGTGGGGTCTGTCTGTGGGCTTTTTTTTTTTTTTTTATTTTATTTTATTTTTATTTTTTATGGGGTTGAGGTGTTCACATTTTCCATTTTTTCATTGTAACCCAATTATATTTGTCCAGTCTAGTATTTATGCGGCATTGCTTCTGTATAATATGGTCTTTTTTATTCATATAAATGCTAATATTTTGTCATGAGAAGGAAAACTAAAGAAAAGAAGGTTTAAGTTTAAATTACATACAGAGTAAAGTCTTAATGACAGTTTTTATTTTTTGAAATTACTCTATCTAAAAATAATTACTTCTATGATGTAATTAGAAAGCTCAATCCACATGTATTAGTATTACTGTGTTGATTTTTCAATCCGCATGTATTACTAAGTTGAATTTTTTCATCATACCCAAGTTGTCGGTTGGTTAAATTTGCGTAAAAATGATCTCAAAATTTACTCAGGTCCAGTAATTGCTAGTGAACTAAGTCTATTTTATCCGATAACTAGAGGTATGAATTACCATACAGTTTTGCAGGTTCATACGGCTTTGTTATGCACCCTAAAGTCAAACACTTACAAAATATATGATTTATTTTCTTTGATAGGTAAAGTGGTCAATACATTAATATTATGAAAACACATATATCTTAAATATTAAGGCCAAAGTATACGAAATGTTAGCCAGATAGCAAGCCTAACTGCATCTATATAGGCTGTACAAAACCTGAGCCCAAGTTGGTTATTTATTCCTTCTCCAGTTGCTAATTGCTATTGCTCAAGAGAAAATGAAAATAATGAGAAAGGAAAAATAGTACTATCGCTTTTCACAATTTACATGCCCTTCATGGATGCAAATTTAGCTGCCTATAGCTCAATCCATTGCATATTGTTGAATCATGAGTTTGCAAGCTCGGTTCAGTTTAACTGCCAAATTCACGGCAAATGTGTTTCGTGCTACACGCATGAAATTTTTAGTACATTCACATTAATTTTTTGAAGCAAATACTGTAATCATCATAGTTATCATCCTAATAGTTATTTATCTATGTTGGCCATCAAGAAATAACCTCTTTCATCTTCTGCAGTTGACAGAGAAGTCAGCTCTACAGAAACTCCTGCCCAGGTAATCTAGGTGCACCTGTTTTATGCCGTTCTTTTTTCATAATTAAATATTTTGAGGTACTCTCCATACACGAACTCAAGGTTTCACTACGCTGAAATGCAGGCCGTGAGAGAAGATAATATTGACCCTGATAACATGACATATGAGGTGAGTTTGTCATTGAAGGAAACTCCTCTTTTCTTTTTCTTTTTAAAAAACTGTGGCTGTGCACCAAAGTCAAGCCAATGCCCCTGATACCATAACTAACTAATCCATATTGATATTTGTATTTTTTATTTTTTCACATCATGATCTATTTTAAACCTAGTTTGAAAACTCTGGATCAATTTGCCAGTTTGTCATGTTATGGACTATCAGGCCTTAGAAATTAAACTCTGCCGATTTCTCTTTTTGGTTTCCCTACTCACCCGTGCCGTAGCATTTTCATATAGTTGTTAATGTAATAACCAGCATTAATCCATGTATTTATAAAGCAGGTGCTTTTTAAACTTATTTTTCATGTAAAATGTCATGAGAGAATGAGAGGGACACAACATCAGCCAGGATTTTGGCATATTAAAAGGTAGATTTCTGACCTAAAGGGCGCATATAATCCACCTAAAGTGGACACATCTAAGGAATAGGTAAGTTGGGTGGAAATGAAAAAATCCGAATTACTATTATTTTCTCATAAACTAGTAGGAAACTATTCAGTTTATAAATCAAGTTTTTCCTAGTAATGTGCTATTCTTTTCTTTCTGTCACGAACCAAACCTAGAGACTCATTGGAGTCCCTAAATTTAGTTTGTAACTCTCACCCCATATCCAGATGGGAGTGGATAAACGATACTTAGCCAAATTCTTAAAGTAAAATCTAAGAATTTATATAATAATGAAAAGATAGTCAAAATATGGCTATTACATCCAAAACATAACATTCATAGCATAGCAGCGGAAAAAGAAATAAAATCCTTTAGTTTCATGCTTCAAATCAATCCCTATTATCTACTGAAAATAAGTACTGAATTACATCAATAAAACCTTATTACAAGTTCTACTAAAAGCATCAAATAAAAACCCTAGTAATAAACATTATCTTCAAAACTTCCTTGTCCACCATCTTGATTCTCACGTCCATCATCTATAGGTTCTGAAAATGTTATGCTCGAAAGCATAAGCTACACTAGCTTAGTATGTAAACAAGTCTAACAGATTTTATAATTGAAGTAGGGACAATGCCACTCTTCAAAGGTAATCTATATGAACAATAGGTAAGTGAAATACATGACATGAAGTCAATATGCACTAAACATGTGATGAGTGATCAATATACAATATTAATGTGATAAATATCCAATGCAATATGCTGGTTCAATTACTAATGCATGCTGTGCACCTAAGTATCACCACATGTAATTTAAGACAGACAATCTAATATGCAATGCAGCTGTATAGTATTCGTCTAGTGTAGGTTCCTCATATGATCTCAATTATACTACCCAAGGATGCTCACTTAGAATCCATCCCCCAATACATGGTAGAAATAGTAGATTATTCTATGTGTACATCATAGTTTCTAGGGGTTTCGACCTAGAGGACACAAGCGCCTCATCTTATTTCGATCATAAGGACTAAGCCCAAGGCATCACCTAGAACATTCTTGGAGAACATACCTTAGCCGATCTACCAACAGGGTTTCAATCACATGATTCAGATATTGGGTTTTCACTAACCCTCACTTATCATTCAACAAGTCTTTTGGGATTATATCTATTGGGATGATTTGTCCCTCAACACATAAGAATATCAGTCTCCTCACCTATCATGATTTCTAGATCATGATACTCTCGTTATAATCATAATCTCCATCAATATGAAGTTATTAAGGTCAAATCAATGCATTGGACCAATACAAGGTCACTATGCAACAATATTGGCATATGCTATGCAGGTGAGAATGTGCGCATTAACTAAGCATTCAATTCCCGTGTACAATGTGTAATAATCCTAACTAGCATGATAGCACTCATAGATAGTGAAATAAGCATATAATATGAAAGTAGGTCAAGCATGTCAATCAACATAGTCAATAAAATCAATGGTAGCAAATAGGATCAAATAAGAAGTGAGCATATGATACACAGATTCGAACCAATATAATAGGATATTCAATTAGATCAGATCATATTAAGCATGCGTGTGAAATTCCAGATCAAACAACCTAAATATGTGAATTTTGGTAGTTCGAAAAGTCTGCCGAATGGGTTCGGTGGACTTTTCGGTGTATCGAACAGTCTGCCGAAATCCAAAGGGTTTCTGGGTTGGTCACATTGTCAGACTCGGTATGCCGAGTGTGTCAGCTCGGTATACTTTCCAGTGAACCTAAATTGGTCTCTGAGATTCGGTGGAGTCTCGGAACACTTTTCAGAATTCAAGAATCAAGCCGTTGGGTTCGGTGGGGTTTCGGTATGCCGAGAAGGCTGCCGAGTGTGTTCTGGGTTGGTTCGGTGGACGCTTCGGTATACCGAAGAGTATGCCGAAGCTCGGGGTTTGGTAAAAAATCCATAAATCGTCATCTTCTTCAACTCTAATCACAAAACATCATTAAGTAACTTAGGTTAATATTGAATTCCGAACAAAACCCAATAAAGAGATCATATAAAACAATACTTTTAAATAGACTTACCTTCTCCAACCATTGAAACTTGGAAAACTAGTAAAGCTTTGGAAAACAATTGAAAAATAACAATGCTCTTATTAAAATCATAAACAATGATATCCTTGAGTACTTACCTTGATTTGGTCGTGTGGTGTAGTGAGTATACCTTGTGTTCTTCCTCTTCTTCTTCTTCTTCAAGCAATGAATTAATCTCTACAGGTCTTGGGTTTATATAGAGGTGCTTAGAGACATATTAATTAGTAACTACTAACTTTAATCTCAGCCCTTGATTGGGAGTCATTAATCTCAGCCATTGGATGAAAATCTCAGCCCATGTGTGTTAGTTTCTAATATGGGTTT
>JAUPMG010179541.1:0-10420 GCA_031762675.1 Pachysandra terminalis
CTTTCTGTCTTTAATTTTTATGAGAAAAACTGTAAGGCTACGGCCGATTAAATTCAAGTATTGTAAAAGCGCACTCTTAAGTTATTAATGAAAAGAAAAAGATTTAGTTCTACCATGTGAGTTGTTAATTTTTAGTAGTTTTGATATGCAATCCGCGGTCTAGCAATAGATCCCGAAGGTCTCACCTCGTGATCCATGCCTTCCCTCATGGGATGTAAGTCTCTGAGATCGGGGCGTGACATCAGTATTTCATGAACACAGGGTTAATGCCAATGTTCATCTAATTACACACAATTCTCTAGCAGTGTGTATCATAAGCAGGAAGAAATGATAAAAACAGAATAGAAAAACAGGAAGATCCCAGAAAGGAAATAAAATAATTATACAACGAAAAATCGCCACACCTCAACACCATTGCAGTTCACAATCTCACAAGCTGCTACCACATCCTGTTCAAAAGCAAGATCATGAAAATTTGTACTTCCATATGTTCAAAAAACAATCTCGCCATTTAATATGATTTTCTGCTGACCTTGAATACAATTCCCATCTTAGTGCTTTTGTCAATTGTGATACTGTTTACTTTCCCTGCACAGTGTTAGTTATGATCAGTACTTTTTGAATTCCTAATTCGAAGGCCTATTTAATATCATATTCATAGATCAAGTGTCAAAATATTTAAGCAAATGAAAATCCTTAATAAGAATTGGAAGGCTTATAGAAAAAAAAAAAATAACAATCACCTTGAATTTGCATCAGTCATCAATTATCAAATTCTTCCCCCCAATCTGATTCTCAACCACCCATCTACCAAATGAAACATCAAACACCTTCGTATAAAAAAATTCCAATTAATTAATATGCTTTTAATCAAAGCTCAATGACTATGCTTTACAATATAATCCAAACACTCTCTCTCTCTATATATATATATAATTTCAAATTCATAAATAGGATTAGAAGAATTAAAACTCTGAGAAATGAGAAATCCACTTACCTTCAACGAAATCTCGAAGAACAAAACCTCCAAATTTCCTCGAGCTTTCGTAACCGTATTGAAAGGAATGGTGCCCTCGGCCAGATCTTCATGTGACCATTGTAAAATTTCCAAAATTAAAATCCTATCAATAGTTTAAGTATTGTGGTATATAGAACAGTATACATCAATCAAAGCTGAGAATACATGAACACATAATTTTTACAACTAAATAAGAGATCTGAAAATCAAAGCAAGAATAAAATATAGAAACTAAATAGAACAAACATTATTGTTAGTTCGTTTGGCATTTATAGCAATGTTATTCAAGTGAGATTCAAATTCAAAATTCAAGCTAAGATTCAAGAAAGAGAAATCAGAATATTGCTGTAGATTATCTACAGCTGGTCAATCGTTTTAAACAAAGAAAGAATTCTAATTGAAATTGGACTGAATCACAACTTAATTAGATTCGGTTCTAATTTCCTATATACAAGGGACTTTAGATTGACTGCGGAGATTATCTATAGCTGGTCAATTGTTTTAAACAAAGAAAGAATTCTAATTGAAGTTAGACTCGATCACAACTTAATTAGATTCGGTTTTGATTTTCTAAATACAAGGAGATTTAGATTGACTGTGATTTGACAAGGAGATTATGACTGAATGAAGAGATCTTTATGAAAGGCTCTTAAAAGGATAGTGCAGCTTAAAACGGAGGAAGAGATTCTGTTTTTGAAAACAGAATAATATCTCACGTATTGTTAATGTTGCAACAGTTGTTACAACATTCTATTTTCATCATCATCCGAGATTTGAACCAGATTTGCTTGCTGCTCTAAATTAATCTCTGAACAGATTCGAGCTAGGAAACTCCTCTGGTGTTCAAGAACAGGACCTTGAGTTGTTCATGTTAATCGTTCTTTGAGAGAAGAATTTGAAGTTTTCGAAAGAAGACGGTACGTTCTTCGGGAGAAGACAGTCTGCAGATTGAAGGGAGTTCAACTATGCAGACATAGAAGATGAGTGGTGCTCGCTGAACGAATTCAAGAAGATGATTTAACACAACGGCGACAAAAATCAAGAGGGAGTCTTTATTTTGTGTAAGTCCGATTGGTGTTTGTAATCTTGATATCTTATTGGATTGTTCAACATCTAGGCGTGGCCCCGAGGAGTAGAGTTAAACCGAACCTCGTAAAAATTGCCCGTGTTCTTATCTTATTATGCTCACAATAAGTTAATTAATCTAATAACAATTTAAATTGGTTAAATTGTTAAGACCGGATCTAACAATTGGTATTAGAGCGGGTCACTAACAAGTTTGACGAGATTTTGGAAGAAGATCTGTGTTTGCAGGCAATGGATTTTGTGCGAGAAGGAGGATCTATTTCACGTCCTCCACTGTTGGATGGAACGAACTACTTGTATTGGAAAGCTTGAATGAAAACGTTCATCAAGGCGATTGATGAAAAAGCATGGCGCACAGTACTGACTGGCTTGACTCATCCTGCCACCACGGATACTGAGAAAAATGTCATTCCTAAATCTGAGGAGATTTGGTCCATTAATGAAGATCGATTGCCCAACAACAACACAAAAGCTTTGAACGCCATCTTCCATGGTGTTGATGCAAATCAATTCAAGTTGATCTCTACATGTGAATCAGCCAAGGATGCATGGAATATCTTGCAGACTGCTCATGAAGGAACCATGACCGTAAAGCTCTCAAAGCTCCAGATGTTGGCTACAAGGTTTGAAGATTTGAGGATGCATAAGAATGAAAAAATTGTTGATTTCAATTCTAAGTTGTGTGACATAGCTAATGAAGCCTTTGCCCTTGGAAAAAAAATATTTGGAGACAAAGCTTGTGAGAAAAACTGTAAGATCATTGCCAGAAATGTTTTTATACAAAGTCACGGTATTGAAGAAGCTTAAGATGTGAGCAATATGAGATTGGATGAATTAATGGGTTCATTGCAAACCTTCGAGATGAATCTGAAGCAAAATAAAAAGGAGAAAAACATTGCTTCTCAAGCTGAAGCTCATAATCCCATTGAAGAAGAAGAGTATGATGACAAAGAAGATATATCTGAAGCTCATGATTTGCTAACCTAGAATTTCAACAAAATTTTGAGGAAGATGAACAGGAGAAATACAATCTCTAATTCTGGAAAATTCAACAACTTTCAGAAGAGTAAGGTTGCTGCCAGCCCTTTTGATGCTAAGAAAAGGGGCAAGGGAATACAGTGTCGGGAGTGTGAAGGTTATGGGCACATTCAATATGAGTGCGCCAATACACTCAAGAAAAAGGGTAAATCCTTGAACACTATCTAGAGTGATGAAGGATCGTGTGGATTTGGAGCTTGAATTTTCATGCAATGACACTTGAGCCTTTGAATAGGATCGAGCTGGATACCAAGAGGGAAACCCTGGGGTTGATTGTTCCAAAATTTTTCCAATTCTAGGGTCAGAAATTCTTGGAATGGTAAGACCGTGCGAAGGAAAATGAGTTGGCTCATACGAGCCTTTTCTTCGTTTGGCAATGCCGAATGTAGAGGACGATGCCGGCCATTTCCCTTGCTTGGCGATTCCAACTGACAAGCCTTCTCAAAATCCAGCCCCCGGGTATGTGTTATCTAAGGCAAGATCTCCAAAATTTTATTCAAATCAAAATAAGAAGTATTGGGATTTTGTGTCTAAGAGAAAGCTACATTCTGAAAGAGTGATACACATGAAAGATCATGAAAAATTAGGGATTGTTGAGCTTCTTAAAGAAACAGAGTTGTTTGGGTCAATTACTAAGGCGAAAGCCTATGTGAGGAATGTTGTGTTTGAATTTTATGCTAATTTTCATATGAATATCATGAATCCCTCATCTTCTCGTTTTTGCAAAGTGTGAGTAAGAGGTCATATTTTTGAGTTCTCACCTGCCCTTATTAGTGAGTTTTATGGTTGTTCTTCACACATTTCTGATAAAGCTCAAGAGTTGGACCAAGAACTGAACATGGACGAAATTATTACTGATTTAACTGGTAATGGTCTTACAAAATGGCCTGAGTCTAACTACTTGTCTGTTGATTTGAATATTAAATATTCTGTTTTACACAAGATTGCCTTGGCCAACTGGCTTCCTAGCTTACATATCACCTCTGTTTCCCGTGACTTAGCCACTCTATTGTGTATGATTGGTACTGGTATGGAGTTTGACTTGGGAAATCATATTTTTGAAGTGATAGTCAGCCATGCGGCTGTTGAAACTACTCATGAAATTTTGTCATTTCCTTCCTTGATTTTGAGATATTGATGTCTCAGAATGTGATAAAAGAAAATATTGAAGTATTAGAGGCTCTTAGAAAGCCAATGAAGGTCTCTCATAAGCTGTTTGAGGGAAGACATGTATTTGATGTTCAGTGGGAGCAAAATGATGAAGCTGTTGATTCTCAGGCTACTGCTATACCTGATGTTGCAACATCTTCTGCAACAACACCTTCAGAAGTTCTTAAATTGAATATGAGACACTTTTTGGAGTCTGAATTGAAAGAGGTCAAGCTGAATTTGAAGATGCTTACCTAGAAGGAAAAGAAGATTGAGAGTTTCCTAGCTCAATTTGGTTCTTCTGATTCTGTACCGGTCCCGGTTATTGGAGTTGCACTTGATACAGATTCTTCCAGAAGTGACAGTTTCTAGTAGACTTCTGTTGCATTTTGTCTTTGGCAATTTTTTGTCAAAAAAGGGGGAGCAGTAAACTTTGTCTCGAATACTGGTTGTTAGCTGACTTTCTAATTTTTTGCTATTTTGTGAAAGTCTGAATTTCTGAATTTCTTAAATATTGCTAACTTTCTAATTTTTCTATTTTGAAAGTCATTCTTTTCGTGAATATTGTCGTTTGCTGACTTTCTAATTTTTGATGTTTTGCTGTTTTGAAAGTCATCATTTTCCTAAATATGTTGAAGAATGACTAGTTTGATATTTTGCCAAAAATTGCCAAATGGGGAGATTGTTAGTTCGTTTTGCATTCATGGCAATGTTATTCAAGTGTGATTCAAATTCAAAATTCAAACTAAGATTCAGGAAAGAGAAATCAGGATATTGTTGGAGATTATCTACAACTGGTCAATCGTTTTAAACAAAGAAAGAATTCTAATTGAAGTTAGACTCAATCACAACTTAATTAGATTCGGTTTTGATTTCCTAAATACAAGGGGATTTAGATTGACTAAGGAGATTATCTACAGCTGGTCAATCGTTTTAAACAAAGAAAGATTCTAATTGAAGTTGGACTCAATCACAACTTAATTAGATTCGGTTTTGATTTTCTAAATACAAGGGGATTTAGATTGACTAAGGAGATTTTGATTTGACAAGGAGATTATGATTGATTGAAGAGATCTTTATGAAAGACTCTTAAAAGGATAGTGCAGCTTAAAACGGAGGAAGAGATTCTGTTTTTGAAAACAGAATAATATCTCACGTACAGTTAATGTTGCAACAGTTGTTACAACATTCTACTTTCATCCTCATTCGAGATTTGAACCAGATCTGCTTGCTGCTCTATATTAATCTTTGAACAGATCCGAGCTAAGCAACTCCTCTGGTGTTCAAGAACAGGACCTTGAGTTGTTCATGTTAATCGTTCTTCGGGAGAAGAATTTAGAGTCTTTGGGAGAAGACAGTACGTTCTTCGGGAGAAGAATTTGAAGTCTTCGAGAGAAGACAGTCTGCAGATTGAAGGGAGTTCACTATACAAACATAGAAGATGAGTGGTGCTTGCTGAACGGATTTAAGAAGTTGATTCAACACAGCGGCGACAGAAATCAAGGAGTCTTTATTTTGTGTAAGTCCGATTGGTGTTTGTAATTTAGATATCCTATTAGCTTGTTCAACATCTGAGCGTGGCCCCGAAGAATAAGATTAAACCGAACCTTGTAAAAATTGTCTGTGTTCTTATCTTATTGTGCTCACAATAAGTTAATTAATCTAAGAACAATTTAAATTGATTAAATTGTTAAGACCGGATCTAACAATTATGAGTATCCATATCAAAAGCATTAAAAACCTTTAGAGACAATTAAATATTAATGTCAATATGAAAACTTTTTCAAACAAGCAATTGCAGAGAAGATATTCCACCATGTATATGTCAAAAATGACTGATTTGGCATAAATGTCACAACATAATCCAACAATAGACAAATATATCTAATTTCTCTAATAAAAACAACATTTAGATTCATCAATCCAACCAATCGAAATGTAACTGAATCTTAAGATTTTACTTTTCCTTGTAGGATCTAGCCTTCAATCGCCTGTTCGAAAGAAGATCAAACCCTAGGTATTCGTAGTCTCGATTCTACCTTGAAGCAACTCGATTCTACCTTGAAGCAACTCGATTCGTACTCTCTTGGAGAAAAAAGTTGGTTCAATTTCAGCATACTTGTAGAGATTCAAGATATTTCGTAGTCTCGATTCTACCTTGAAGTATCTCATGATCTTGTGGATTTTGTAGATGGTTCAAAGTTCTCTTGCGAAGAGGGTTGGGTGGCAATCGCAGAGAAAAAAAACAAAGAGGGAAGAGGGAAATGGTATTTTGCAGGAGTTGCGCGAGAGAAGGAAGAGGGTTGGGCGGTAATCGCAGAGAAAAAGAAGAAGAGGGAAGATGGAAAGTTTCGTGGGAGCTTCGTATTAGTACAGGCAGTTGAATCCGATCGCCTGTATATACTGGTTTTAGAGGCAATTCAGGTCGACCGCCTCTACATGGTCGCCACTATAAGCCCCTTTCTTTAGTAGTATATATATTGTCAACCTCCTTTTGCCCCTTTTAAATCAAATAAAATTATTAATTTTCTTTATAAGCACTTAAATAAATTTATTTATCAAATGCTATTTATTTTAAATCAATAGCTTATTGCTGCTGTGGATAAGTTCTCCCATTGAATCGTTTATCCAAAAACACAAGCTAACTCAAACACAACCTAAAGTTATTCAGCTATGACTACCTTTTTTTTTTTTGGTAAACAGCTATGACTACGTATTTAAACATTCAATCACAAACACTGACATTAAGCCCCAAGTGCACAACAGATAAACAAACTCTAACAACAGTAATCTCCATTGTAATCACGAGTGGAAGCTTCATAACTAGTTAGCAAAAAAAAATCCGATGGAAATGTTCATATATCCATTTTTAGAGTGATTTGGAATCAAAAACTATCCAGCGATCAAAAGTTTACTGTTTCATCAAGCATGTTCAAACACCATGGCAGTGTTTTCAAAGACGAATCGGATTGAAAAAGTGCAAGGAGTAGGATTCAAATTGAATAAAGATTTGGATCATAAGACTATTGTTCATAAAAATTATAGAAACTATAAAACACTAATAAAAAAATGAATAAAACAGATGCAGTTAAGATTCTGCATAAGCCTTAAATAATAATTTATTTTTGTCCATAAAGTCCAAAAATATTAGTATAATAAGGCTGCGTTTCACCTAGCTTATGTTCATGAATAAGCACTCATCGAATAAGTTGCTCAATGGGAATACTTATCTACATCAACAATAAATTGTTTATTTGAAGAGAATAACGTTTGGTAAATACATTTATTTAAGTGCTTATGAAAGTTTAAGGGTAAAATAGGTATTATAAAAATATTATTAAGGTTTAAAAATAACATTTATTTAAGTACTTATAAAAGTTGAGGGGTAAAATAAGTATTTTAAAAATATTACTAAAATTGTGAAATAGCTTAATGCATAAGAGCTTGAAAAAGTTGCTCTCAATAGCTTTTCCTTATGGTTAGCCTTCCTCTAGTATTTAAGGGTAAGCACTTGCCCATAAACGCTACCAAACACATTTAATTTTCATAAGTGCTTATATAAGCTATATAATACTTATAGAAGCTGGGCCAAAAGCAACCTAAGAGTCCCCCCCTAGATATACTTAACAATACAAGAGAAAATTCTAGTTCCATTAATCAATGATGGTGATAGTACTGTGATGAATTTTGTCATACTAGTCGTTTTATCTTCCTAATTTATTTTATATTTTTCTTTTTTCCTCATAGATAAAATCTCAAGTACTTGGTATTTGTCCTCTATTATACACTAAGTCTCTAGCCAAATTGCCAATACACAAGAATTGTTTAAAAAGATACTTTGTTAGAATTCAGAAATCATAAAATTGCCTTACCTCCCTTACTCCTTAAATCTTATAAATTGTTTAATTTTTCGGAAAGAAAACATTTATCAAGAAGCATGGTGGGAAGGCAAAGGCTTCCTTCCCCAAATCTTCAATTCTAGGAATTTTTGGCCTCTGTCTTCATCAAGAGATTAAATAAAGAAAAATTCTTAGTAAAACATTCTTAGACACCCAGTAGTTTGGCAACACCCCTGAGTGGTTGTCCATATCATGTGATCAAACTAAAAGGGATTAGGGGTTCAATGGGTCGGATTTGGATCGGATCCACTTGGATCTATTTTCAAATCTGATTCGAATTCAATCGAAAATCAGAAAAAGAAAATTCATATTTGAATTCGATTAGGGATGTACAAACATGTTGAGCCATGCATGCCAGCCCTGCCCGACACGATTTACATCATGTCGGGCTTGGGCATGACCCACAGCATGTTCTTGGACATTTTATAGGCAAAGCAACCTGACCTGGCACGATAACAATTGTGCCCCATACCATGCTGGGCCTAGGGCTCAAAAATTAGGCACAACACTCGCGAACCGAATGTATACCCTTAAATTTGACTGATATGTATTCGACCAAAATTTAATATTGGAACGAAATAATATATATTCGAATTCAAACTATGTAGTTTGAATATTATTTTTCTATTAAATAAATCAAAATCAAAATCTTAAAGTTTTATGAAATCTTATTGGATATGATCGAATTCATATTCGAATTCGATTTTAATCAGATATGAATATTCAGATCCATATTTGACCATTCGGATTTCATGGGTTAACTATACTCAAGATTTTCGAGACCAATACGGATATAGATCCGACGCATTAGAAAACAAAAGCTTTTAATCACAGATTAATTTCTTAATATTTCAAAAAATCCAATTCTCCCATAATACAAAAATTCTAAAGAAAACAGTTCCCAAGTCTAGCTAGATATTTTAAACAAGTCAAAAATATCTGCAATTTGAATCGATCTTATCTATACCATTTTAAGTCAAGAGATTCAGACGTGGGAAATAATTACCTGAAAAAGGGAAATTGCCGAAAACCACTTTCCGGAACCTAAAATCAATGTAAAATTGGAATTCCACTTCAATCTCATCCAAGTATTCTGTCACGCAGAAGCTACGAAGATTTCTGCAACAACAAAGTCAGCTAAGCAACTTTCCTTGTTTGTTCTTACGATCGTCTCAAAAACACAAAGTCTTCCTTCGTTTCCTTATTGTTGTCTTTGGCTAGCAGGAATATGTAGGAAAATTTTTCCTGTAATATATGTGTTTGGATAGTCAAAAAAGCATGGGTATCACATAAAGGTTTTCAATCAATCTTTCTTTGTAGAAAGAAAATGCCCATTTTCATTTTCGTACCAATACACGTGATTTTGTAAGAAAGGAAAACAAAACAACACATTCTCCACTTTACCCTTCACATCAAAGAATCAATTTTTTTTTTCGTTATTCATTTTTTTTTTTACAAATCTATAATAATGATAATAATAATTAAGTAAAAAATGATCACTTTTTTAGAGATCTATAAAAAATGAAAAGTCGTTCCCCATGTTTTTTTGCATATCGTTTTTAGATGGTTGTAGTAGTGCCCACTTCAATGGTTTGGGATGGGTATGTCCACTCTTTTTTTATTCTTTGTTTTTTTTATAAGGTTGTAAAAAACTATTTTTTTCAAAAATAACTGTATATATATATATAGCTATACCTAATTTATCTTTATTTTATTAAAAAAAATTCACTTATACAAGGAAGGGTAAAATAGGTAGAAAAGAAACTTTTATCAGTCATTCATGTTAACCAAACAGCTTCCAGGAAAATCAAATTCTACTTTCCTACATTTTACTCTTTGTCATTTTACTTTCTTAATTAACTTTCTAGCATATTCTTGGCATCCAAACAGAGCCTATACTTGTTTTCTAGAATTATGCTTAGACCTCAAAAATATGTTGATTAAATTGTTTGAGTTTAATACGGTAGAGATCCAAAAAAAAAAAAAAAAAAAGAAGAAAAAAACATGAACATAAAAGTGAAACTATCAGTTAATTACCAATAAATTTAAGAAGATATTATAATATGAGTCTAAAAACTAATTTATAATTCTAAATAATTTACATTCAGTACTGGTGATGCACAAATCGGTAAATAACTTACCCTCAATGATTTGTGCAACACAAGGTTCGAAATACCTGCTTACACTAGCCTAAATCAAAAGAATGATCGTTCCAATGTAAGGTTTCCTT